>CM046792.1:33904170-33946670 GCA_025617405.1 Perca schrenkii
GGTTTCTTTCATCCAAATTGCCCAAAAATAACATGGATGCATGGATGTACGTTGTATGGAAGCCATAAAACATTCTTCGCAGGTAAAATGAATGCTTAATTCCATTGAATGTTGGGTGTTTTATTCAATTTTCATTTAAAAAGAAAATTAAATGGTTTTACTAAACTTTGACATAAACTGTGATCCACTCAACATCCTCTGATCTGAATTAGTCAAAATAATTGATAATTTCTGTGTATTTGGGGGGGGCATTTCTGCTTTTATTGGATAGGAAAGCTGTGATATGAAAGGGGAGAGAGAGGGGGGAAGACATGCAGGAAAACCGTCACAGGTCAGATTTGAACCCTGGACCTTTTGCGTCGCGGAATAAACCTCTGCATATGTGCGTCCGCTTTTACCAACTGAGCGAACCGGCCACATTTCTGTGTTTTTTTTTAAACAAAAAAAATGAAGGTATAACGTCATTTAAATTAGGTTCCTTGACCATGAATTTTAAAAAAAGCGTTCTCAAAAGTGTCAAAAGCAATTTTCAATTCTGACCCAGAAGGACAAGTTCATGGTCTACGGGAAGACAACACAAGGGTTAAGTGGGGAATGCTACGTCCAATCAGTCTGACAATGTTGTCCAAACCAAACAGAATTTGCTCTTTTCTGAACTGTGAATTCAGTTATGTTCTGTTAATGTTGTCCATGTCAGAACTTGTCACAACCCATTTTCTTTTTTTAAAGATTATTCTTTGGGCTTTTCCGCCTTTAACTTTTGACAGGACAGCTAGGTGACAAAGGGGAGAGAGAGGGGTAAGACATGATGACGGAGCAAAAACTTTCACCAAACACAGTACTAAAGGACTGTAGGTTCGAGGAATGACGTACATCATTTGTCCGTGTGACCCAAGGTTGCAGCTTCCGATAGCTTCAGGCATCAGTAGAGAACATATGAATGAATGAAGCAAACCTTGACTGTGTCTGTTTTGTTTTTTTTACCACCGCAATCCATTACGATTGTGGAACGTACAACTCAGAAGTTATTATATCCACTTGCTTACAAGCATATGAAAATATGAGTCACTCTTTTACTTATCTGACAATTTGTTGCTTTTGCTTTTCTGTTTTAAACATAATTCACAATACACACACTGTCTAATACAAACAAAAGCTGGCTCTATATAATAACTGCATCTCTTACATGATTGAGAAAAGAAATCCCTTAACAACTCATTCACTAAACCACAAATAAAGTAGGATGAGTAGCTCACTACATCTATATCACATTTTTGAAGAACAGGAAAAAAAATAGGCTGTGCATTGAGTGTTAAAATCCTGACCAGTTTTAAAGTCTGGTTTCATCAGACATGAAGAATAATTTTACTGATTGCTCTCAAATTGTGAAAAGAGAATGGTATAGTACAGTATTATTATCTTCACAGTGGAGAATACACAGACACACAAGGCTGGGACCAGGCAACTGCCCTCGGGCCCCAGGCTCCAAGGGGCCCCGAAGGCCTACAGTATGTTCACTATAGAGCAATTTGTTGTGGTAATGTGATTAATTGCAAATTTGTTTGGTAGTATGCACCACCCAGCCAGCAATGACATGTGGGGGCCCAGATGGGTTAAGTAGGGGGTTCCATGGTATCTGTGTGGGCATGGGCTTTGGCTGGGTGAAATCAGCGGGTCCCATGTAGGTTTTGTAGTATGAGTCCCACATAGGAAGCCCATATGAGCTGATTACATGGGCCCCGTGAGGGACAGGCATGGGCCAATTGGGCATGGGTTTGAACTGAGAACATATATATGGGTCCTGCATAGCATATTTATGGGCCAAGTGGGCATGGGTTTGATCTGGGGACACATATATGGGTCTTGCATGGCATATTTATGGGCCCAGAGTGGGCATAGGTTTGATCTGGGAACACATATATGGGTCCTGCATGACATATTTATGGGCCGAGTGGGCATGGGTTTGATCTGGGAACACATATATGGGTCCTGCTTGGCATATTTATGGGCCAAGTGGGCATGGGTTTGAACTGGGAACACATATATGGGTCCTGCATGGACATTTGTATGGGCCAAGTGGCCATGGGTTTGAACTGGGAAAGCATATATCGTCCTGCATGAGACATTTGTATGGGCCAAGTGGGCATGGGTTTGAACTGGGAACGCATATATGGGTCCTGCATGAGCAAGTTTTCATGGGTCGAGTGGGCATGGGTTTGAACTGGGAACGCATATATGGGTCCTGCATAGCACTTTTTATGGGCATAGGGGTTTGAACTGGGAATGCATATGTGGATCCCTTCATAGAAGTTTTATGGGCAAGTGGGCATGGGTTTGATCTGGGAACACATACATGTCTTGCATGGCATATTTATGGGCCAAGTGGGCATGGGTTTGAACTGGGAATGCATATAGAGTCCTTCATATCATTTTTATGGGCCAGTAGTGGCCATGGGTTTGAACTGGAATGCATATATGTGGGTTCTGCATATGTCATTTTTATGGGCCAAGTGGCCATGGGTTTGATCTGGGACGCATATATGGGTCCTGCATGACATGTTTTATGGGCCAAGTGGCCATGGGTTTGAACTGGGACAGCATATATGGGGATCCTGCATAGAATATTTATGGGCCAAGTGGAAATGGGTTTGATGAGGGAACACATACATGGGTCCTGCATGGCATTTTTATGTGCCGATGGGCATGGGTTTGATCTGGGAACACATATGGGTCTTGCATGACATATTTATGTGCCGAGTGGGCATGGGTTTGATCTGGGAACACATATATGGGTCTTGCATGACATATTTATGTGCCGAGTGGGCATGGGTTTAATCTGGGAACACATATATGGGTCCTGCATGGCAGAGGCGCAAAGTAACTATGTAGGCCTACTGAGTTATGTAATTACTTACTGTACAATTTTTAGTAACTTGTAGTACTCTACATTTAGGCTAATCAAGCATGTTGAGATTTAGAAATTGTAACTCAATACATTTCAAGTCACGCTAGTCACCAAAGAACAAACATTGCATGAATGTAGATCTTTCGCTAAAACAATCCATCAGTCATTTTTGTTAGTCGTGCAGAAAATGAAAAATGTAACTTCCCAAAAATGTAAAAAACATCAAAATAGGTCGAAGTTTACGCTGTGTTGAATTATGCTGATTAGTGGACTCTCAGAAAGGTTGCAGGCCTACCGTAACACTTCAAATAATAGCCTAGTCCCAGACGCCTGTCCCTTGGGGCAGAAACACATATTTAGACAAATAACTATGCTCAATATTATCGGCCCGATATTGGCTTTAAAATTCAATATCGGTAAATATCGGTATTGGTTTTGAAATGGTTTAAAAATGACTAAAGTAAGTCATTTTATACCTTATTGGAAGCTTGTTTCCTCTCAAATGCGAATGCAGACAAAATTTGGGTGTAGGTTGTTGGCCAACCAGCATACACACAGGGTTTGTAGAGTAAATAAATTCTTGAGCAGGGCAGATCTAAGCCCCAATGAGTGGAATGAGTTGAATTTTTGTTCTTGTGTGGCTATTTGTTTTTCAGTTTACCTCAGTCAAAGAATGTTCAGTTGGCATCTTCTCTCGAAGGGTAGTAAGCACCGCACCCCTAGTTAGCCTACCGGTTGCTGGCTAGTCCTTCAAACCATTCAAATCCCCAGTTTCAAGGGAGTCATGGAACAGTGGGCAGTAAGCCTATAAAGCGATCATATGTTTCGGTATCTGTATTGGCTAATATCGGTATCGGAAATTAAGCATTGGACAATATTGGTATATCGGATATCGGTACAAAATCAATGTCAATCATCCCTACAAATAACCCCCATACGGTTATCCACATCCCATAGATGCCTGTCCCAATGGTCTATTTGATCAAATAAAACTCCGGGATCCTATTCAAAGTTTTAACGGTACTTCATTTTTGAAGATGACGCCAAATAGCTCACAGACAGCTAGTCCCTTTATGGACATGAATATGATGCATTTATTACCTCTTAGGAAATTGTAATTCAATATTTGTTAGAAAAGGACTTGCAGGAGGCCTCATCATCAATCTGTCTTCCACTTCTCTGTTGTTAGATGTCCTTGGACCAAGGAGTAGCATGTGTTTCTATCAAGGTGTGGCACATACACCAACAATGACTGATGTGTTGGCTGTTAAAGGTACAGTAGATCTGTTTGAGAAAAAAATGAGGGAAAAACACTTGTTTTGTATCTAATCAATTATTAATGATTAATAGATTGTTGGCAATTTAACTTTTGGTAAAGGAAAACACACATCCAGCCCTTATCTGGAGAAGTGACGGTGGTTAAAAATAACTAATACTCTGAGTAGTTTACAAATTGTACTTTTTACTTGAGTATTTCTCTAACACCAGTACTTTCACTTGTAACAGAGTAATATTTTAGCAATGTAACAGTGCTTGTACTTGAGTACAGCTTTTCAGTACTCTTTCCGCCTGTTATGCACACAACACCTAATTAGGCTCATTCATAATGAAGCCAGCGGAGCAGTTAACGTTTGTTAATTCTCACAATTTACGAATTTTACTGTATTTAATTGTTATTTGGTCAGGCAGTTCTTAGGACATCTATATGGGGCCTGTATGCAAAGGCCTTGTTTTGCGCTCAAAACGTTAGCAGTCCATTCGGAAAGCACTGCTGCTAGCTGTGACTTAAAGGAGAACTTCTATCAGACATTCACAAATTGAGGTAAGTTGAAATATTATTTTGCCAGAAAAATAACACTGCAGATTGTACAGTGGTCTGTATTTTTGGTTTGTGCTGTTTAATCTGATGTAGAATCTAACCAACGGAAAAACAGCGGGAGAGGTTGGACAATAATTAATATATCACGATAGACGGAGCTCTGAAGCAGACCTGTGCGTCACTTAGTGTTCGCTCTCTCTGGATAAAGACGAGCAGCAGCACAGACACTAGGGGCATCGGACCGGGGGTAAAACCAATACTGATTACCAGGGCCCAAGGGGAGAGAGGGCCTTTGAAAAGTTTTGAATATATTTTATTTTACCTGGATATTTTTATTTCCTAATAATATTTTATAATGCATATCAGATGAAGTTTAAAGTTAGTGTATTGGCAGAATAACTTGGTTGATTGACTGACTATTTTGTATACAAAAATGTCCCTTTGCTAATGTGCCAAATGGTTTAGTCCACCTGAGGCCTGTACTACGAAGCAAGATCAACTTGTCCTGGATTTCTTTCAGTAATCCGGCTTCACCTAACCTAACAACCGCAGTCCTGCATAACCTGTACTACGACGCTGGTTAACAACTAGTTCAGTCAACTCAGGATTTCCCAATCCAGCGGCGCGCGCGTTCACATAAAAGGGGCGGTGTTTGCGCACCACGACCAATCGCAAACATCTACCAGAGCCGCATGTTATATATAAGAAGAGCAAATTATAATTCTCCATAAATATGAAGAACACAGACACGGTTTTACAGGGAAAACGCAATACAGTCGCTGCTTCCTAAAACAGGAGGAAAGCTGGCAAAAAAATAAATAAATAGCCGACGCTGTAGATGTTTAAATCACAACGCTTATTAATATCACTTCCTCATCAGTCAGGACCAAGATCTGACCATAATTACACTTGTGCTTTCCATAAACTGTCATTGCTTTAGCCTATTATTTCAGTTGAAACCCTGCAGTGGGAAGCGACCGTGAGAGCAAATAAAAAAAATATAAAAACATAATTCAAACCGATGTGCGCATTGGCGACACACGGCTCAAGAAGCCGATACGTAGGCTAATTCCCTCCCATTAAAATATATAGACTATATTTCATAAAAATACCCATGTTAACGGGGTTGTTGGTCTCTCAATGTTTTAACTTTTTTGAGCGCACCCCTCTCTCCACCTCTCTCCCCCTCTCTCTCTCTCTCTCTGCACCGAGCTCCGCCTGATCTTCTCTAAGAATGGTGACGCCGTTATCAATCGACCTATTGATTGGTCAGTAGGCGGTGCTTTTACACCGGTTGATCTCTGATCTCCAACTTAACCTGCTCCCGACCAGGTTAGGTGTTCAGCATAAGTTACCACGGCGATTGAACCCGATAACTAATCCACCTTCGTAGTACAGAAAATCCTGGGCTGAGCCTGAAGTTAGCTGGTTAACGCTAAATCCTGCTTCGTAGTACAGGCCTCTGCATGCATTACGTTAGCCAGCTCAGTTGAGCGTCTGGTGGAGCGCAAACTTCTGCTGTAGAAATGTCTTTTCTCAAAGAAAGCCAAATCATGCTACCAAAAAGAAAGGAAAGACAGGAGCAGGAGAGAAAACAGAATGAGGGATGAGGGGAAACAATTGGTAATTGACTTCTTTTCAAAGAAAGGTGAGCACTAACTAGAAAACAAAATCCATGGTGCTTGTCAGGGACCAAGCAGTTAGGCATGAGGAGTTGCAAGGAGATTTCAAAAAAGGGTTTTTTATTTTACCCACCAAAAATTCTGACAACAAATAAAGATAAAGTTTGGGCCCTTAAAAGTGGTCAAATAAACAAACTGAACTTAAGCTCTGAACATAACAAACTAAAAAAATACAACTGACCTCCTATACAAGAAACAAAAGGGGGACTTATATACAGGGTGATCAGACCAGGTTTGACACCCAGGGGGGAGACTAACAATAACACTAATATGTAAATTACAAATAGCAAAGGAAAACAACTAAACACTTACTCCAAAAGAAATGTAATCTTAATTAACATTAACTGAATAAATGTACTAAAGACAATACAAATCAAAACTCAAATATCTTGAGGACAAATAAAGCTAACTCCCCCTGACATAACAAGTAGTGGTAGAGTCCAATTTAGCCACCACCCCTATAAAGCTGCTGTAGTTCCAGACGCCACCCCTTTGTCCCTGCAGCCTGCATGCCTCACTCCAGGGTGTGGAATCCGCAACACTGGTAAGCTCAAAGAAAACAGTTATATTAGAAAACCAATCCAAAACTAATAAAGTATATATGTAAACCAAATCCAGTGCCCTGTAAGTTATTTAAAACTAAATAAATGTTTACAACAAACAATTATAATGTGTCTGAAAAGATATAGAAACCAATCTTAAGGAAAACTGCATGAACTAAGATAAATGTGAGTGTATGAGGTTACCGCCTTTAAGATGGCTGTATGGCCACGGCTGTGGCCATCACAGTGCTAAACTGCTTGAATATCTCCGTGACTGTTAGCGCTAAAAAAACGGACTGAGACAACCCATTGAAAGAGCAGAACATGCACTTGTTGGAGCAAAAAAGAACCTTGCTAAATTGACTTATGCTCCTTTGTTTTTAGGTGCACTGAAGAGTAATGCAATGACTCAAAATGTGAACCGCAAAGAAGTGGAAATGGCGCTGTTGAAGTGGTTTACCGGCGCACGTGAGCGTGGAGGGGAGAGGGCTGCAAGAGCCCAAAGAGAAAAAGGAGCGTCCACCACGCAGACGCCATGAGTGTATTTTGTATTAATGTATTTTTTGGACAGGTGTTTTTTTTTTTTTCTGATTTAAAAAAAAACATATTTTTGATTTATTTACCTGTATGTTGTGACATTTAAATTGTTTTTTAAAGATTGTTTGTTGTTCGATGTAAGAATTTTGTATTAATGTATTCTTTTGGAGAGATGTTTTTTTTCAGAGATTTTTAAAAAATATATTTTTGATTTGTTTACCGGTATGTTGTGACATTTAAATTGTTTTTTAAAGATCATTTTTGTTGTTCAATTAAACAATTCTTGCAGTTCAAAGTGTCAAGTGTCTTTTATTTATCTTGACTTATATTCAATCTTCATTTTTCTTAGATTGCTTCCTTAAACCATTTGGCATGGTTGGGCTTAGATAGGCCTTGCATGAATTGCCCAGTTAGGACCAACATAAGATCCTTACAGAGCCCACTTTAACCCCATAGGGGCATTCACGGTTAAATCCTTGTGCAAGCACACTTTAAACCCCTTTAGTCAGGTGTGCCGGTTAAGACCCACATAAGTCTCTTACAGATCCCACTTAAAACCCATCTTGGCAGCCCATTTTAAATGCCCTTTAGGCAGGTGGGGCCCAAATGGGTCTGACATGAATTTACAGGTTAAGATCCCACATAACACCCTTATAGGTCCCTTTTAAAGCCCATCTGGGCATCCACGGCTGGATCCTGGGTGCAAACCCACTTTAAACCCCTTTGGGCAGGTGGGGCCCAAATCGATCTGACATGAATTACCCAGTTAGGACCCACATAAGACCCTTACAGGTCCCAATTAAACCCCATCTGGGCATCCACAGCTAGCCCCCGTGTGGATCCCGGGTGCAAGCCCATTTTAAACGCCCTTTAGGCAGGTGGGGCCCAAATGGGTCTGTCATGAATTGCCCGGTTAAGATCCCACATAACACCCTTATAGGTCCCTTTTAAAGCCCATCTGGGCATCCACGGCTGGATCCTGGGTGAAAACCCACTTTAAACCCCTTTATGCAGGTGGGGCCCAAATGGGTCTGACATGAATTACCCAGTTAGGACCCACATAAGACCCTTACAGGTCCCACTTAAAACCCATCTGGGCATCCACGGCTGGCCCCCGTGTGGATCCCGGGTGCAAGCCCATTTTAAACGCCCTTTAGGCAGGTGGGGCCCAAATGGGTCTGTCATGAATTACCCAGTTAGGACCTACATAAGACCCTTACAGAGCCCATTTAAAGCCCATCTGGGTAGCCATGGTTGGATCCCGTGTGCAAGCCCACTTTAGATCCATTTGGGCAGGTGGGTCCCAAATGGGTCTGACATGAAGTGCCCAATTAAGACCCATGCAGTACCCTTACAGGTCCCACTTTTAGTATGTCTGGGCTTCCACGACTTGCCCCAATGTGGATCCCGGGTGCAAGCCCATAATGGGGCCCACATTTGCCGCCCATGAAGCCCTCATCTGGGCCCCACATGTCATTGCTGGCTGGGTGGGGGACCATAGGCAGGCTGGGGGAACTCATATTAATGTTAAGAAACCTCATAAAGTGCCATGGGACCTTTAAAAATCCTGCTGCAGTCCTGTATGAGGCTGTCTGGTCCACTGTGACCACTAAAGACCACTTTAGTCGATTATTCAATTTAATCAAATATGAATTTGCTTCTAGACAGAGAAATGAAAAAAAACACTTTACATGTGAACATTCTTTGCATCAAATGCTTGAGAAAAGCACTTTGGGAAAATTCTGTTGAGAACAAGTGATGCAGTGCCCCCATTTTGGCCAATGAGTAGCAACAATATATGTTCCATGATACATAGGAAACAGGAAACTGAAGCAAAAGCCCATTCAACAGGTATTAATAATTAACAGTTTAGTCCCAATTCAGTCTAGTCACTGTATTTTTCACATACTTACATTAGCATACCTATAAAATCAAATATCTAATTCAACTGTACATTACATCTAAGTGTCCATTTCACAAACAGCTCTATATTATATTTCTATAAAAAATACAAGCCCCGTACATGTATTTTTGAAAAAGACTTACATTAGCATACAATCAAATATCTAAATGCATTCAAATCTAAGAGTCTGTTTTTATTCCAAGACACACAAACAGCTTTACAAAATAATTCACTGTAAATATTTTTCTCTTTTTCTATAAAACTAAAACCGCTGTACATTTTTAGTTCTGAAAACAAAACATTTAAATTGTGAAGTACAAGACAATTTGATATTTATAAGGCAATTGATATTATCATGCAGAGTCTGACTGCAGTGTTCAAACAGATAAAGCCTTCATTTTGCAGATCCATCTTTGTTTCTCAGTACAGCTCACTGATATCCATTTATCTTTCTGGACAGACATTACACACTGACCATCAGCAGCAGTAGGAGGTAGTTGTGGTGTCCAGTAGCTGAGGGAAGAACATGATGTTTAGATCAAGGCTGATACATTTTATGATTCAAAGTGTTTAGGAATGTGTCTCTTACCTTACAGTCAGATTACTTCCATCAATCCACTTCCATCTCCCACCTTCAGCTCTCAGGCCAAACCAGTATCCATCAGTTCTTGAACTACCCACGCTGTATTTATTGAGTGCATTCTGACAGAGAAACAGTTATCAGATATTTAAACACTGTACTTAAAAACACAATGTCAGATTCACAGACTCTACAGATTGAGAAACCTACAGAAAATACATTTCAATTTAATAACTGTCATTAAAATACCCAGTTTTCTCATTACCTTTTCCTCTTCATTATGTACAACAACCAAATCTGAACTCCTTCCTCTGCATACTTGTCGAGCTTCTTCCCAGGTTTTCCGATTAGCAGAAGAAGCAAAGTTATAAAACACATAGCAGTTGGACCCGCTGGGTTCAAAGTTCATCTGACAAGCATTACACTGTCTCCCTGAAACAACAGAGACCAACTAATAAACAACATTACTGCATTGTGATATTATTATTATTGGATCTAATTAATAGGATCTGAACATACCGTATATTGTTTTGGGGCAGTAGGCATCAATGCTCCACTGAGCTCGGCTGACGTTGAGTTTATTCCAGTTTGTCTCCATGTTTTTCATTTGTTCTGTTAAGTTCTTCCTCTGTGTCTCCAGCTGCTGGTTTCGTGTTGTCAGGTTCTGGACCTCTGTAGTCAGGTTTGTGATCTTGCTTTCTAAGACAGTATAGTTTTGCGTCAGGTTGCCCAACTGGACTGTCAGATTGTTGTTGTCCCTCTTCAACTTTTCATTGTCTGAGCTCAGTTTGTCGTTGAGGTTTGTCAGGTTGTGATTGGCAGCGGTCAGCTCAATTTCATGACTTAATGTAGCAACTGCAAAATAAAAATAAGCTTCTTAATCATAGTGATAAAGCTATTTTGGTTTTGTAATTATGCCACTTTTGGAAGCTATTTCTTGTCTGTCCCAGCAATTTGAAGATTTCAACAAATCCCTTGAAAAGACCAACAGTTAGTACGTCTGAAGACGTTAAAGATTTACCATTGCATAAAACAGCAGAACACTGTAGTTTTAAATCAGTATTACTCAAACAGGAATGTTGGACCAAATGCTTGCCCTTGGGGGGGAATTGTTTGGGTCTTTGTAAGATAATATAGACTTTATTGATAACACACTGGGGAAATTCCCTTAAATTATAAACTGTGGTCTAGATCTACTCCCTGTATAGTATCTTAAGATTACTTCCTTTATGATTTGGCACTCTAAATAAAATGTAATTGTTTGTTGGACTTGGACACACACACACACACACACAATTAGTTGGTTTGGGACTGAACATGGGATTTGTTGACAACGAAGAAAAATACAGAATATCACTCGACTCTTCCTTTAATTTCTTTACGCATACATGTCTGTTTTTTCACTCATTGTGGCTTCTGTCTCATATATGAAAGTCTCCTACAGATTCATATTTTCAATTGACTAAACCATGTAAAGTGCTTCATTCTAATGTTGAATTCAACTGGGGGAAAATAAACTAATACAATTGTGATTCCTTCATTTTCTGCTCTGTGCAGCACAATGCACATCTCCAATGCTGAATATGGAATACATGGTTACACATTGTTGAAAATAAAAGTTGCATCAACAAGAACCCTGTCTTTTGAAATACTTACTTCTACATTGATCATTTTGCCCAGAAAATAATTTTGTTCAAAAACATTTAGAAAACAATTAAGAGGCAGACATTTTTAAGATATAAAACAAACTGCTAATAGATAGTCTGAGTGTGGCAAAATACATGACTTACAGATGAAAACTAATACTATTGTTATTTAAGGTGTGAGTTCATGCATGGACTGCCTGTTTTGTATGCTTACGGTAGACTGCTATGATGCCCAACAGCAGAATGACACAAAGGATCCCCAAACAACAGGCCAGCCGCTGATACTGGAGACGTCTGTCGTTTACTTTCTTGTCTGGTAAGAATTCTGCTGAGACTAAACAACAAACATACAAATAAATATGACGGCTTTAGCAGTCTGAGTTAATGGAATCAAGACGGTATCTTTCAAAGTTACTCTATTTAGTAGAAAATGCCGTCTTTGTGTTGCTATTCCTCTACAAGGAAACACTGTCTGAAGAAACAGAGAGAGAATGCTGTTATACAGTATGTAAAGGACAGGGAAGATACCCAGTTGATTTGAATAACTCAGACTGCTATAGCCTGGTATCAGCTTCAGATAAACTTTGGAATACATTTTTACACAAAAAGGGGACTGATTTCATTTTCAATATCTTACGTTGCATGCAAATTAGGAATGGCTCTCATAATAGCTAATATAAACAGGAGGAACAGGATGGAACAGGAGGAAGATGACATCTGACTCTTGCTGAAAAAATTCTTTTTTGTCATTTTTTTTTGTCAACAGCAGTGTTTGTGTAGAAGAGTAACATTAGTTGGACTTGAAGCACTTGATCCAAGATAGATTTAAAAAAAGAGCTAACTCAAAAAATAAATTCCCTAATTACTCCCCAAACACTGGATTCTAGTCAATATGATGGCAGCTTTTCACTTGAACCTCTCTGCCTGGGAAACGCCGATATCTTTCAAACTCCACACCCCCAGTCTGTAAAACGTTGTTACTAATTTGCAGCCTCCAAGTTAAAGACCCCATATTAAGCTTTTTTGGATATGTGTTTTATATTTTTTTGTGAATGTTATATATGTATAAAGTACAAGAAAAACACATTTCACTTCAAATGGAGCTTTCTCTCATACAGACAACACTTTTTTTCTCAACTGCCTGAAAACGCCTCACCCACATTCCTGTTTGAAATTTCTCAATTAGTGATGTCACTGATAGGGAAAGCCAGCCCAGTTTTTCCATATACAGTAAGCTGCCCATAGGTGCTGCCTGAGCAAGCGAAGCCCGCCCAGTGGCTTGTTTGAATTTGGTTGACCAATCACAACAGAGTGGGCCAGCTGACCAATCAGAGCAGACAGGTGCGTTTAGGGGCGTGTACGAATCCACTTTTGCTAGTTTAATGGCGGAAAAAAGGGTCCAGGCGAGCATGGTTCAAAAGGGTTGTACTTAGTGTCCTAATTAATCATAGGTGTGTTTTGGGTGTAACATGGAATTAACCAATCAGAGTGTCATCTCCCATTCCCTTTAAAAGCCAGGCACGTTTGGACCTTGGCGCATTGCTATTATGATGGCGGATTTTGCTAAGCAGGAAGGAGAGAAGAAACTGATCTGCTTGTGCGTGAAGTTAAAGCACGCAAGCAGATCATATCATAATACTATTTCACATTGTAATATTTTTTTTAATTTTTAATCATTTGCATGTTTATGTGCTCCTGCACACTCCCTGTGCGTGTGTGTAACAAGTGTGCGCGTGTGAGTCTAGGCGCATTTTACTAATTTGCTGTTGAAATAACAATGAAATGCTGTGTTATTGACTTTAGACCAGGTTTTTGTTGGTCAATGGCGCGATCACTTCCCGCTGCCACAAGATAGCAATACACCAAGAATGCACCTGAACACACCTCCCTGTAAGAAAGGCACGACCATGGGCATTTGCTATTTAAACGACGCGGGCGCTGTACGTGAAATTGACAACTTTGTCGGTCTTAAGGTGTGGACACACGGGGCTGATTATCGGCCGTTGGACAGTCTGGCGAGGTCAATGACTCGAATCTGTTCGGTGTGTCCCGTGCCGTTGTCCGTCTGAGGGGCTGTCGTCCTTCATTTTGGCCGACCTGACATGTTCAGTCGGCGGCAGGGCAGTTGGGACTCACCCGGAAATGGCGAGCGGAATGAGGTGACTAGAGTCTCTCAAAATCTGATGAAAATCTTTTAAACTGACCTTTGTCGATCTGAAATGAAGACAGATTCAGGAACTGTACGGCCTATTTCACGCCTAAAATGTTCTCAGAAACATGTTTCAGTGAACTATTTTAGTACAAAATGAGATCGTATTCTGAACGGCCGCCATGACAGTCTGACTTTGAATTTCCAGAGAAAACAAACCCATGTGACGCGTTCGTCCAATCAGCTGCCGGTTTTCATTTCTTGGGCAACAATACAGAGTAGCGCCGCCAGCTGCTATGTAGACATATTACGTTTCTCAAGTCGGTGTCGCCTCAGTGTGTCCCGAGGCAGTTTTTTGGACCTCGGGGACGCGACTGATCATTTCCACTGGCTTTTCTGCCGAGGGTCGGCCGTCTGGTTAGTGTGTAACCACTTTTAAACTAGCAAAGACACTTGCGTCGGGCTTTGCGCTGCACCGAATGCAAGATAGGGCCCAGAGTGTTTCAGGTGATGCAGCAACGGGCAATATGAGCAACATAATGTTTTTTGAACACCAAGGCATGTAAACCTATTATATTAGAGATTGTCCTGATGCCATCATCAGGGTTATTGACAGAACTCCTCCAGAGCGGATACACTGTTATATACAACCGTTTTCACAGGCTGAGCGGTTACTCATGACTAATGAACTAGATCTCATTTAATGGTAGCTATCTGTGGTAAGGTAGCGGTAGTTGTACTAGCAGTACTTGAGATATTCCCATTTTAATATGTAAATGCTGTGTACATTTATTTTACATCTTACCATTTGTGTCAGCAGTTGGTTCGTTTGTCTCACTTTGCCCCTTCACTTCATCGTACACGGTTTCCTCCTTTTTAGCTGAAAAGTTGAAGGACACAATAACAGCGAATTGACAAAGACTTTTAAAAGTTTATTCCATTATTTGAAACCATTATTTTAAGCACATGATAATAACTTGTCGTGACAAGTTAATTATCTTAGAAGTATAGCATACTGTTGGGTGTAACGCTTTATATTTGTATGTACTTTAGAATCTATGATTAGATTTTAGTATTTATTTTATATTGAACTTGCATTATTTTTTTGTCACCCTCCCCAGAGACTACAGATGAAAATTAAAGACTTCAGAAGAACAGACACCATATTATGAAGAGAACTCTAATCAAGTTAGTTTTTTTTTTTTTAGAATGACAAGCTGTTAAAAGGTTTTTCTCACACAGAACTGTCAAAGAAAACCAAAGATTATGTAATTGTCAGATGTCCAAACCTAGATAAAAGGGGAAGCTCTGTCTTTTAAAGAGAAATACTTTACAAATAACAATTTCAATACATGTTATCCTGACCAGTTTTAAGAAGCTGTGGTCTGGGTGGAATCTCCAGTGTGGGTCACGTAATGTGAACAGGCAATACTCAACCAAAGGCAGTCAGTTTAACCCTTGGGTTGTCTTCCTGTCAACCATGAAAACAAACACTTTTGTCTCAAGGTTTGAGCCGCTTTTTTTTTGGTCCCTTTTTTCAAAATTGATATCGCTTTATCTGACGTTTTGTCGCCTTTTTCCAAAGTTTTGTCACTTTTTCAATGTTTTGGACGCTTTTTTCTGTGTTTTAGTCGGGTTTTTTCATCCTTTTTGTTGTTTTTCCCAACTTTTTGTCCTGTTTTTTATTTTTTTTTATTTTCTGTGCTTATTTCAACATCCCATATTTTCTAAAAAAAAAAAAAACTTTGAAAACGGGTCAAATTTTGACCCAAGGACAACATGAGGGTTAAATCTAACGTGAGTTCAGAAAAAGATTAGTTGATTAGTTTGATAAAATTGTATCAAACTTTCCTCAATGCAAGTCTTTCTTAACCAATTAACAGAACTTTATTCATCTAGATTTGAATTTTTATGGGGTTTTCTTGGTTTATTTGATCACACTTTAACGGTAACCTACTCTAATAAGTCGTAGGTTGTATCAAATTAGAGAAAAACTAAAATATATTCATATTAGACAATAAACAAACACAGTTTAATTAGCCACCATACACCTAAATTATAGCTGCACTAGAAACTGCATACAATGCTGTTGGCCTATTGAACCCAAAATATATATACTTAGACACTAATATACCAAATTATACTCCAAGTAGAAAACCAAATAGGAGATCCTAATACACTATTGGACTCAATTTTGCAGGATTATAGTTTAGAAATCAATACAATGTTGTTACAATTGTATTTAAAACTATACTTGCCTTCAGGCAGAGAATGCTTGTTACTTTTGAATACAACCGAAGCGTAGTTAACTTCCTCCTCCGCCATGGTTACAGTCGCTCTGTTGGGGTCTGTCTGAGAAGTATTGCTCAAATTAATCCACCGCGCATTGTCATGTGGTTGTTTCTTCCGTTTGGTTAAGTATTTCACTCTGAAAAAGTGCAACTTCTGCTTTTGGTTGAGAAAGTCATCTGGATCAATGACAACCAAATACAATGTGTTCTTGTAGTGTCAAAATACACTCTTCAAATAAAAGGCAAAATTACAAATAATGCACATGCAGCGGGAGGATTGCTAATATGTGACTGTGGATGTTTGCTTGGTGTAACACAATTCATACTGTCACCACAATAACCAGATGAACTCACCCACAGCGCCTCTCGTTTGGTTTTGACACTTGACTGATGCAAGTTGTGTGTGGAAATACAGCTGCAGCGTCACACATTTCCTGTGACAAAGAATGCTCACAGTTTGAACTCAACAATGCTCATACAGTATAAATGCATTTTAAAACACAGTCCAGTACGTGTTTACCGTACATCTGCTTTGTTTAGCCAAACTCTATCTGGTTTGTTAAAGAGCTAATGGCTTTACGAGTGCCTACAGAGCACATGTTGACTTTGATCCCTCCTCTTATGAAATTTAGACTATTTTTTTCTTGGTCATTTCTTTCCCCCCACTTGCATCTGCAATTTCTGTGGTTTGTCAGTCAGTGCTGTTAGGCCTGCACTGAGAGTGGTTAGTATGGCTTTGATAATTATATCTTAAACCAGAAGGAATAAAAAAACATAAGAGATGAAAATCCATCCTCCATCTTTGTCCAGGGCCAATACCTGACCACAATTCTACTAAAATGGATAATGCTTTTTGTGACCTTGTCATTTAAAAGCACCACCTATAGGTCAAACTGTGACCTTTATGACACTTCTCTTTATTCAGTTTCTCAAAAAGGACAAGCTGGATTTTCATATTCAGTCACTAGAATATGAATGACATTTATTTTGGTGACCTTTACCTGACCTTTCTTCTGTTTTCTCTATACAATAACTGCATCTGTTTAAAGTGGCCATATTATGCTCATTTTCAGGTTCATAATTGTATTTTCAGGTTGTACCAGAATAGGTTTACATGGTTTAATAAAAAAAAAAAACACACCATATTTTTTTCTACTGCACATTGCTGCAGCTCCTCTTTTCTCCCTGTGTTCAGGTCTCTGTTTTAGCTACAGAGTGAGGCCTCTCACTGCTGTAACATATTTGTTTGCAGTCGCAAACGTGCAGTAGCTAGGTAAGATCACATCATCTAGCTAGCTGTTTGTTTCTACAGTTTCAGTAGTACAAGGCAGGATTAGCCGGAAGACTTCTTCTAAACGAAGGCACACTTCCAACTTTGCATGGAATACCTGCAGAACAGGGACATACAAGTAGTTCTTTTGTAGATTATGGTGAATTAGTGTGTGTTGTAGCAGTGTATAGCCATTCAGAACGAGCTTGCATGCTAGCGGTAGCATGATACGGTTAGCCACCTCGTTTCGGCTAGTGACGTAGAAAGCCATGCCGATTTTGACCAGCTCACCCGGAGACTGGAAGGCTGGACACATTCAGAAACTCGTATCTCACTCAAAACAGCATGTTTTTTTTTATTTTTTTCCCAAGTTTTTATGCGTGTGGAAGCACCAGAGACAAAAAATAACACCCCAAATCCCAGAAAAAGTGATTTTTTTTCATTATATGGACACTTTAATAAAAATGTATGTACTGCTTTCTGGTTCCAGATAATATTTTTTAAAGTCACGTCACGAAGGCTGTTTTGAAAGAGGAAGTCCAAAATGTAAAATCATTCTCTGGTACTTGGTAATCTATCGTTTATTTTGCTCACTTTTACACCTAAAAAGATTACAATTCTTCAGTGTGGGCCTTCTAAATGCCAAACCACAGACGTGAGTTCGGAGTACGGTGTTTCCCCAAATATATATTTTTAGCAACATGAGCCACATCATAAAAAGCATCATGGGAGCTATACTACCTGTTGTTAAAAGAGTAAATAGTAATTTGAATGAGTATGTAACTTAAAAAAGCAGAACTTCATGACAGCTTTTACATTGTCTGTGTAGAGTCTCTTTATCAAAAAGGTGGAGGAAGTTTGCAGATGGTGTGATACATCATTGGTCTGCTAGTTATAGTTATAACTAAAAGTTATAATAACAGTTTAACAACAGCTCTGTAGCAGACCTACCTCAAAGCCACTTTAGCTGGTAAATCTCCACTGCCTTTGACTGAACCTCAAGCACTTCCCAATTTTAATTTGGAATTTACACATCTCAACAAAGGCATAACTTTGGGCTTAACATTAGGGGGGATTGAGATCTCCAGTGGAGGTCCCGGGAAATGTCTGCATGTATTTAAAGAAAGCGACAAAAACATCAAAAAGCCACAAAAACTGAAAAAAAAGTTTTTATCATCTGTTGATTACACCTATGCATCTTGACCTCTCATTTATATTTCTGTTCTATTGCTTCCAACACTTTACATAAAAAAAAGTAGAAACATGAGAGAGATGATGAGGAGATTAGAGTAGGGGGAAGAGTGATGACAACAGATCCCTGACTGGATCAAACTGGTTTTTCTTGTGATTACATGCTCAGCATCTTTCTATCTATTTGTGTCTCTTTCAGAGGTTATTTCTTGGCTGGAAATGTGCCAGTGGTGAAAGAGTTAACCTAGGGAATGACATCATTGCCTCTCTGTGCCCTTTCCCATCTCTTCCAGCCCTCCATTCTTTTCTCTCTCCCTCTCCATCTTTCCCTCTTGTCTGCCCTCAGTCTCCTCCCTCTCCATCCCTCCTCCCTTCCTGCCCATGTGTCCGGCCCCTTCTTTATGAAAGGGAAGCCTCTTGCTGGCGGTCTCACAAGCAGAGCCTCACAGGAGCCTAACTCACACAAAAAAAACACCCCAGAGACACACATAGAGACTCTGGCCTGGACAAATCATCATTAGTGTCCCTCTGAGTGAGGCCTCCGTTTGCCAAACTTCTACTTCCTAAAAACAACATGGAGCTCCACAGCGTGCACCAAACCTTCCACCACAGCCGCCTGGGCGAGGAGAAGCACCAGATGCTGGACCTGAACCGACGCCTGGGGTCCTACCTGAGCCGGGTCAAAC
The DNA here is from genome assembly GCA_025617405.1 of Perca schrenkii. NCBI lineage: Eukaryota > Metazoa > Chordata > Actinopteri > Perciformes > Percidae > Perca > Perca schrenkii. The sequence continues at coordinate 33,923,372 of CM046792.1, forward strand.
TCCTGGAGGAGGAGAACGCAGCACTCGCAAGAGAGATCCAAGCCCTGCGACGCAGTGGCCACGGAGCCTCCGCGCGTAGGCAGGGCCTGGAGGAAGAGCTGCGGCGGGTGAGGCTGGAGGTGGACGCAGCCTGGAGGGACAGGGTCCACACGGAGCTGGAGGTCCGCAGGGTGACCGAGGAGCTCCGAACCCTGGACATGCTGAGGCGGAGGGAGGCTCAGGCTCAGGCGGAGGCCAAGAAGAAGATGGAGCAAAGCAGGAAGGAGCTGGAGGAGGAGCAGAGGGCTCAGGTCTGGCTGAGTGAGAAGGTCAATCAGCTGGAGAACGAGATGAGGCACCTCATTCAAACCCATCAGGAGGACGTCGCCCACTTGGAGGCCACCCAATTGACCCGTTCCAGAGCCACAATGCCACCCACATTGGCTCAAAGGGGCAAGCAGGCACCAAACCTCCTAGAGGTAGAACAGGAGTACTCACAGAGGGCCAGCAGGGCATGGCAGGAGGCAGCAGAGGCCCATCAGGGGCAGCTAGAGCGCCTGGAGGAGTCACTTAACCAGGCGAGGAGCCGTTTAGCCCTAGCAAATCAGGAGAAGAGCGAGAGCCAGCTGAAGCTCCGAGCCCTGGAGAAGGAGATGGCCTCAGCACAGGACGTCAGGCTGCATCTGGAGGAGACGGCAGCCCGGCAGGGAGACAGATACAGCCAGGAGATCCAGCAACTCCAGGTGAGAGCAGAACAGCCACAGATCCAAGGGCGTAGTGGACAAAGATCAGTGTATATGATGGAATAGTGGCATTAGAATGTGCCAGAGGCCACCAAATTTGGGCTATTACGGCCGAAAAAAAAGATATATATATATATATATATATATATATATATATATATATTATATTCTGTTAGTCTGTGATGTCATATTGAGAGCTGCTCAACTGTGTTTCGTTGTTAACAATGACAATAAAGAGCTCTCTAAATGACACAAATAGTATTGCATGTGGTCAAGTCTTACAAGAACTTTCATGCCAACATTATTTATACTTTTATATCTCATTTCCTGGCAAATATCCATGCCCTTAGTAGCCAGATGTCTCACAGAAGGCTTTAAAAGGAGCTTTCCTCCCTTAGTACATAATTCAATATTCTGATGGAATGAAAACATTGGGGTCTGAAAGGGATGGGGGGACTACCTATTTATAGGCCAGGGCTGTTGGGATTAGTTCTGGGTCAAAGCAAGGTCTGAGGGGTGAAGTACACCAAATTTAACACTTTTAAAAAGGACAATGCTGCCTTCTGGAATTATTTTTCAAATAATCTTGAAACAAAAAAGAATTATACTTCTGATGCAATTTTTATAATGTACTTAGATCTCACTTGACTACAGACATCACTACGTCTTCTTAGTTCATTTTTTTTTAATTGTTTTTATATTTAGGTATTTAAAAAAAGATCTTTTTAAATAAAATACAATTTCAGTTGCACTTTTGATAATCGGTTGTTTTGAAGTTCATTAAATAAACGAATAGTTTTCAGTCATTTGACTGCAGCTCATTTTGTTAAAATAAAATCCTGAGGAAATCGTACTGTGAACTTAAAATCTTGAGTTATCTAACTCTAGTATTTAACAAACCAGTGTGACAAGTCAAACCTAAAGTGTTAACTTGTATATTGGTATTTTAACAGCATCACGGTCATTTTCAGTAAAACCATTCTTTAGATCAGTGCAGTTAAAATAAAGATCGTACTCTCTCAATGGACCCTCAGGATATGACTCACACAATGAGTGTTTATTTATACCCAATATACTATGAGAATGCATTCAAACTTTTTTTTAACCGCTTCCTTTTCCTGGTTCACTTCCTGTTTTGGCAGGAGCACTTGGAGGGCCTGGAGGCGGAGAAAGAGGAGCTGGGCCAGCGGATCGATCATGTTGTTCTGGAGAACCGAGGCCTGCTGCAGCAGAAGATGTCTCTGGGCCTGGAGGTGGCGACGTACAGGTAGTTGCTGCTGGCAAGAGAATGTATATTCTAGAGCAGGGGTCTCCAACCTTTCTTTATCTGAGGGATACTTAAAAAAAACTGAAGTGGCCAAGAGCTAATTGCATCACATCGCTTACATTTATTTACAAAAGACACATATGCTAAATGAAGCTACTGTTTGTACACGTATGAAATTGCAATGCCCAAAGATTATGAAAAATCGTAACTTCAACACGTCAAGGTTCACAACTATTTTACACTTCTTTTAGCCCACGTAGTTAGCTATATCACTGAACGTATTCCCATCAGGGTCCAAGAAAACATAACCACTTCTGTGGCCCACAAAGTTAGCTACTGTGTTAATTTTGTGTCTCAGTTTGTCAACCTACTGGCGAGCTACTGGAAACCTGCGAGCTACTTGTTGGAGACCCCTGTTCTAAAGCATCCACTATACATGAGTTAGTCACAAAATGCTTGGCAGAAAACCAAGGAGAGAGAGATATAAACCATCAAAACATACCCAATTATCCTGTGCAGGGTTAAGGGGGCTGGAGCCTATCCCAGCCAGTGTTGCCACAGTTACTTTGAAAAAGTAACTTAGTTACTTTACAGATTACTTGATTTTAAAAGTAGTTTAGTTACTTTACAGATTACTTGATTTTAAAAGTAACAAAGTCAGATTACAAGTTACTTTATTAGTTACATGCAGCAGCTGCCGACAACACCCCCACAGCCTCAACATAAAAATGACAACCGGTTTACTGTGAGGCAGCTCAGCGTTGCCAGTAGTAGATCTGGTTTATTATGGCACGAAAGAGAGCGAGTCAGCCGTGTTTAAGGGCAGCATTTCCTCTACAACATAGGCCTACTGCCCGACCAACTTCTTCAACTCTCCCCCACTTACTGGTTTTGCACCGAAGTCCAGCTTTTGTTGTTTGGGTGGTGGGGGGCCTCCTCTCTGCTTCGCTTCACCTGCTGGGACTTGCTCTGTAAGTTTGACTGCAGCGCTGCGACTCCAAATGTTTCTTCAAAGTTGACGTAGTGTTTCTGTAGCTAGATAGCACTTTGTCGCCACCAGCACAGAGTGTACGGACCTTAAAATTGCTGTCTTTAGCTGACACAAACTCAAAATAGTGACTGTATTTCCAGCTAGAAAGCGCGCATCTCTCTCCTCCCTCCATTGTTGTTTACGTTTGTGTCGCTGCGTGGTACACGTGACCTGTCCTCATGCTGAAAACGTGACTTGTCGCATACGTGACTTCACTCCCCGAGACGCAAGAAGAAAGCAAAAATATATATTTTTACTAAGGAAAATGACAAATAGTAATGCACAGTGACTTGGATAAGTAACTTTAATCTGATTACTGGTTTGGAAATAGCAACGCGTTAGATTACTCGCTACTGAAAAAAGTGGTCAGATTAGAGTAACGCGTTACTAGTAACGTGGCATCACTGATCCCAGCCGAGCTCATATTGGACAGATAGTCTATCTAGCTGTCTGGATTTACTCTGCAGAGATCTGAGGAGCAGTTAACCATAGTCCTCAGAAACCCAGAGTTTTAAATGCCAATACAAAAAAAAAGGTGACAGACATCTGGCTGAAAATGAGGGACATCCGGCGGAATTTCCAGAGGCACCTGAACAATCCCAGAAGTGAAACATCTTCCATATAGACTACAAAATGCTTGGCAGAAAACCAGGATAGAGATAAAAACCAGCAACACATATCTGATTATCCTGTGCAGGGTTAGGGTTAAGGGAGCTGGAGCCTATCCCAGCATGCATTGGGTGAGAGGAGGGTAGGGGGGATAGGTATAGGTATAGTGCAAAGTCCCTGAGCAAAGCAGTCACCATCTCCGCCCCCCTTCTGCATTTATAATTACATATGTCTGTGTATTAAGTACGAAGCTGGAGATGTGACATATTGAGCCTAGCTTAGCATAAAAACAGGACATTGTGGAAACAGTTACCCTGTCTCTGTGTGTGGATAACTACACCCATTAACACAGTCACAGTGTCACATTTTGAGATATCAAAAGGAGGACTCCAAAGCAGGAGACCTGTCAGGCAGGTTGTCAGAACAAAAAGTGTGCTTTAATAAAACATAAAGCTGAATCCAAAAACAGACAGGCAACAAAAGGAAATCCAGAAACACTTAAGAGACAAAACACTGGAAGAAACTACTATATACTAGGAAGATACTTTAAGTCAGGAACAAAATGCAGACAAGGGGGGTAAGCGTCTGTCAACAACCCGTAGCTCCTATGGCGCCATTTTGATGCTAACAACCCATCACCCTCCATTAGCATTCCATTGACTGCCATTCATTTTGACGTCACTTTGACAGCGAATAACTTTACATCTGAAGCGTTTAGAGACTTTATTTGTCCATTCTTTATTTCTAAAGAAACACAACAATGTATAAAAGGCTCCATTACCTTGTACCTCACGTTATGGCTCCGTAGCAGCTGTTTTTGTAAAAATAGGCTAACGATTGTGTGATAACCACGCGACTTACTGTTGCATAGTAGAGGAATTACCGTATAGTACAGAATAAGCTCGCAGGCAGTTTAGACTTACATTAGCAGTTTAAGTTTAATTACTAATTTTAAGTAGCATTTTAGTTAGCAATAATTAGCCTGTGCCCATGTTATCTCCTTACATATACAGTCCCCTCCAAAAGTATTTGAACGGCAAGGCAAATTCCTTTTTTTGATGTTCACTGAAGACATTTGGGTTTAAGATCAAAAGATGAGTATGAGACAAGAGTTCAGAATTTTAGCTTTTATTTCCTGGTATTTACATCTAGATGTGTTAAACACATTAGGACATATCACCGTTTGTATTAGACCACAGCATTTTTAGGTGAGCAAAAGTATTGGAACAAATAATCTTAAAGTAAGTAACATTTAATATTTGGTGACATAACCCTTGCTTGCAATAACTGCCTCAAGCCTGCGACCCATCTACATCACCAAACTGTTGCATTCTTCATTTGTGATGCTATTCCAGGCTTTTACCGCAGCTTCTTTTAGTTCTTGTTTGTTTCGGGTGGTTTCTCCCTTCAGTCTCCTCTTCAGGAGGTGAAATGCATGCTCTAATGGGTTAAGGTCAGGTGATTGACTTGGCCAGTCTAAAACCTTCCACTTTTTTCCCCTGATGAAGTCCTTTGTTTTTTGGCACTGTGCTTTGGGTCATTGTCCTGCTCCCGATTAGTTTAAATGCATTTCTCCGATAATAAACTGAACATCTTTGTGTTTTGGACTGTTGGTAGAACAAATCAAGCAATTTGAAGACGGGACCTCGAGCTTTAGAATATCGTGATAGACTTTTTTTTGTACAATTTCCTCAGATTTTACAGACTAAACAATAATTAATCAAGAAGAAAAATTTGTTGCAGCCCTATTGGTAACTATAGTTTCCAGTGTATCAGGATACAAACAGGACATTCAGCTGAGCCATCATCACAACATCAGCTCTGATATGGATGATTAGTTCATGTCATTCCAACGCTGTTCAGTAACAGCTTAGAGCAACACTCATACACAAATAAAGGGCCAGCCACAGCGAGCGCAGCCGTCTGGACTAAAGGTCAACTCATTGTAACTTGGACAGAGCAACGTATCCATTATTGGAGCTCTATAGTGGTGTCTCCTTTCTCTTTCTCCCCCCCCCCACCTCCTCAAAATATTGACCCTCACTCTTCAGGGAGAAGCTACCAGTTCATGAGCTGTGGGAGTCTAGTATAACAGCAGAGGGGAGCGGGATGGGGGAAGGAAACGCAGAGGACAAATTTCAATGTCATTCACTGCACAGGAGACTGTTGTTATACCTTGATATGTTTCTCACATGATAAGGACATGCAAGCACAAAGATGCATTAAACTGCCAGACACACAGCTAATTATATTATGTGTTGGAATGGAGGCGGGTGTGGACCATATGTGTGAATGGAGACAGAGGTATTAGTGCTGCATGGGCTGCTCATAATATCTGCTATCATTATGTGTGTCGGTAAGCATTAGTGTTCCGTGTGGCTGTGTGTGTGTGTGTGGTGGGGGGGAATTGATGGCAGAGGTTTGTGCGGTGCAGATGGCTCCTCAATGGCAAGCCCTTTCCTTCATTTCCATAACAACAGACTTTAGTCCGTTCCTGCAGCTCAAGAGCAAAAGCAAATGTCACCCTTCGCTCCCCTTCCCACCCATCACTCTGTGTGCAGCATCTTGTCGGCATTCACCCATTTATGGCTCATCCAAATTGCAAACATCACAATATCTTGCATGTTGTGTCTAAGAGCTGTATACTTTAAAGTGTAACCTGCTTCTCTTGTTGTCTGTCTCTACAGAGCTTTGCTGGACGGTGAAAGCCTTGGGGGAGAGATCCCTTTGTTAAATCAGCCAAGAACTATCACAGGTAATTAAAGTAAACAATATTGGTTAGAGCTGAAAAGACTTATTTATAAGTTGTCAGCTATTAAATTAAAAGGCCGTAAAAAATTCTGATTCCAGCTTCTGAAATGTGAATATTTTCTAGTTTCTTAACTCCTGTGTAACAGTAAACTGAATATATTTGCCTTTTAGAAACACTGATCGACTGATTTTCACTCTTTTCTGACATTTTATAGACCAAACAACTAATTGATAAATTGAGAAAATAGACAGATTAATCAACAATGAAAATAATCGTTGGTTGCAGGCCTAATATTAATTCATCAGCACCATGTCAGTGACTTCACTCCTGCAGTGTTTAGAACCTAAACATGTTGCAGAAATCCCCCTTTATGTCCACTGACTTTGTAAGCATAGAGTTTCATTCAGTCCAACTAAAAGCCCCTCAGATTGGGGGACATCTTTGATGCAGCTTGTAATCACATTAGTGTAACTGGGTGTGTGGGTTGGGGGGGGGCTTGGCTAAGGGAGCTGAGGTAGGCACTTTGGGTCCTGTAATGCAAGCCACCTAAGACAGTCCCCAGAGGTTATTGAGCCATATGGCTTTGCTTTCCGGTAACTTAGACAAAATTGAAAGGAAATGAAGATCAATATCTTCCCATTAGTGTCCAACCTCCATTGAGAACATACATTTTAAAAAGGCTATGGAGACAGGTTCTCCACAGTATCTCTGTCACACATACTAGTTAAAACTGGGTGAAAGTATCAAATATCTTAGTATACAGTATATGTGGCAGAATTTTAGATATAGAAATAGAATATAAATTGGTTTCAACTCAAGAAAACATCAATGCATGTCATTATTATTACAGTAGCTTCATTGTGTATTCATGAGCTCTGCTCTCATCCTCCACAGATGCAGTTTTCAGCCCTCGGGGGATTCAAAAAAATTACCAGACCCAGCTGTGCGCTAGCCACAAGACCACTTCCCTCTCATCTGTCCGTGGCATAACAGGAAGAGGGCCAACGGTGATTACTGCAACACCAATGTGGAGTAGAAAACCTGTAACCATCACTGAAACTCCAAAGATTTCCACGAAACCTGCATATGAATATGCAACAAAGTCAGCAATATGGGAACCCCCTTATCCCAAAATACTGCAGGATGGAGCCGTTGAAAATTTCAGACCACAAGAGGTTCATGAGAAAGTCACCTATGCTGAGCCTCTATCTCCTCCCAATGAGCAGGAGGTTGGAACAACATCAGGGGACAAAGAAAATGAAGAGAACCGGAACAATGTTGGTGTGGAAGCTCCCGAGGAAAGATGCATCGTAGAGGCAGTTTTCAGTTGTCAGGTTGAGTCTGGCCTCAGCAATGAGCCACCCTTGAATGATGAAGTCAGGCAGCATCAGTTGACCACACCCAACCTTTTACCATACCATGTCCGAATGAGAGAGGAGACCTGTGGTTTCTCGGATGAATCTGATAACGATGTGCCTTTTGAAATACCTGCTGAAAAAGAAGAGCTGCACGCTCCAATTGATGCATGGGTAGAGAAAGAGTGGAGAGGCAAAGAAGTAGAGCATGTGCAAGAGGAAACGTCAGTCGCTGAAAGTGAGGCGGTAATTGAACCAAACTTTGAATCAAGGACGAGTAGTCCAGTGTCTGAATGTGAGCCTGAAGAAAGCTTGTTCAACAAAGTGGCAGACTTCAACCGAGATGAAAACATCTTGAAGGAGGATGCAGTCGAGATGAGGCAAGAAATAAGAAGTTCTATAGTAGGAACAAATGAGACGGATGTTGAAGATAAGTTGTACCCAGATGGAGAAGAGATGGATACGTGGGATAGTGTAATAGAAAGGAGGGTTGATGGAAAGACAGATGAAGGCATAGAAAAGGATGAAGAAAAACGACACGCTGAACCAGAGGAAGACATATCAGCAAGAGAACAAGAGCATGACAAGAAAGAAACTAGGCAGGATTTGGTCACTGATGTAGAGCAAAACCACAACTTGGCCTCTTCAATGATGGACACACAAGAAGATGACGATGGACAGCATGCTGTGCTAGACCAAGAGCATGCAGTGTTTCCTGACAACGGAGAAGACGATGAAGAGGAAGATTCTCAAAATGTTTCCGTGTCATGGAGAACCGAGCTGGAGAGCGAAAGCTACGCTCAGGATAACACTCTTGCCGACCCTCGTCCTCTGATTCGATACAAGAGCGACGAGACAGATGCCAACACTCAGGCGTCGCACATGGATGAGAGCGAGTCTAGCGAAGGGGAGCAGGAAAAGAAGACCGGAGAGACGGGAATGTGGAGCGAAGGCAAGTCAACGAGATTTGGAACTATGGAGGATCTGTGTGAAGAAGTTGAAGCGGAGGCATTGGATGAGGAATATAATCTGGGATATACTCATATTGAAGACAGTGATGTTGTCCAAGAAATGATCAGAAACGTCAGCGATGGACATTCGGATGAAGAAACTGAAGAACTCTCAAAACCCATGGTACCCACTAATGTGTACTATGATGAGTTGGAGACAGACAGACTTGTGGAACAGGAATTAGAAAACCTAGCCACGGACATCTACAGCGCTCACTTTGCACAGCAGCAGGTCAAAGAGAGTGAGGAGATGCTATATACGTCTCTGAAGGAAATGACAAAGCAAGAAGAGGCTGGAATGTCTTCCTGTGAAGAGCCTGAAGTGGGAGTAAACCACCAACTTGCTTCTTCAACTACAATTATAGATCAACCTTTCCAGAACCAATATTTCAGCGATTCGTCAATGGTAATACCTCGAGCAGACACTCCAGCGGATGATGAGGTTCAGCATAAAGATCAAGAAGCTAAAGATGCTCAAGAGAAAAGAGAGGAAGAGGATGAACACAATGTGTCCATGGTGACACACGCTGATGTAACAGAAGATCTGTCTGGCTTTACGGACTTCACCAGCAGGCCTGACATGGAGGAAACCAATGACTCAGAGGATCCGAACTCTGCGTTGCAGGTAATAGCAGATGAGGAAAACCTGAAGGATGTGGTGCCCACCGCTGAGGTGAAAGAGGTTGCGCCTGAGGAAGCAACCAGTGAATCTCGAGAACATCTTATTGAGGATGTTGCGGACTGTCGAGAACTTCAAGAAGTTTCACAAACCGCTGAATGGGAAGTCCTGGAGAAGCCAAGTGAGGACTTTGGAGAAGTCAGAGATCAGAACGTAGAATGTGATAATGTTCCTAAATCAGTTGAAAGTTATTTCTACGATGACGGAGGCTGCGATGAGGGAATTATGACAGGTAAAGAGGAGCCCCTCGAGATTTCCCCCGACAGTGTACCTGATGAAAACGATATCTTTGTGGCGAAGGACTCAACAGAACAATTGAATGAGAATGGCAAAGACAACGGCCTCCATGGTTTCTTAAGCTCTGGCTTAAAGGATGACTTCTGGGCGTCATCCTTGGAGACAGGTGCCACCTATCAACCAAATGATGCCTGTAATGACGCAGCTGAGCAAACCAATCAGAATCTAGGGTTTTCTGACAATTCGGTTTGGGGGGATTCGGAAAATGTAGTTAACTGGAACTCCAGGGTGCATATTGAATCATCGAAAGTCCTGCCCGCAAAGAAAGAGCATGAGCAGATGCAGCAGATGCATTCGGAGGTGAAGCAGGTGTTTTGTAGAAATGTTGAGGGGGAGTTAGTCCATTCGGACGAGTCTGACGTTGACGGTGAATCCTGGTCATCTGGGGAGGAACCGGTATAAAAAGTAGTGAGTCAAAGGGAGTTAAAGTTTTAGATCTAATCGGTGGTAGTCAGAGAAAAATTATGTTTGCTGTATACTGCATTTACTATAAAAACCAAAGTCGTGCCTTGGTGCGCACCTCTGTGACGCAAACCACCAATGTGCCAAATCTATCTCTAAAGATACCGAGCACTAGTCTTGTTTCCAGGGGCGGAGAACGTGGTTGTGGCTACTCTCTGTCTTTGTTTTCTCAAAAGCGCCAAATCTTATAGGTTTTTAAAATAACTTCAACTTTGTGTCATTTCCCCTCAGTCTCCCTGACTGGATCGACAAATCAATGGAGCAAAAGTTCTGTTACTGGAGAAATATCGCCATTCTTTCTGTGAACTCTACTGAAAATAGGTTACAATGTTAGTAATGCCGTTTACGCCAAATTCCTAACCTACCTATGTTTTGTAAATATTTGCCTCTTCTTAATTGGCAGGAGTAAAAAAGTGTCATTCTTCACATTTGTTGTGTTCTGGTGTCAGAATGATGAAGACAAAATAGGATTTAGACTCTACAGGAGTCCCTGCATTCGTTTCCTTGGCAACTTTTCCTTGGCAACTTGTTTTTCCCAAATTATATACCAAGTTTTAGGCATTCTATTACCAGATGCATATAGCTGCAGTAAATGGAACGTGCACCCGGTTTGGACTGAGCCCCGAAGGTTTACAATCTCTGGCTCCGCCCATGCTTGTTTCTGACATATTTAACTAACAGTTTTTTCTTCTATCCTACTCGTTATAACTCACTCTTTTAGTCTTTGTGTGCATGTTATGGAAGAAGGTGTATGCATGAGGGAACAGCATGAAGACTGAACGAAGAATGTCCTTTGAAAGTCAGAGAGTTTATTGATTGCTGTCTAATCTGATTTTACCGACTGATTGAAATCAATGAGACCGGAAGGGTAGGATTCCTTGTAGAGCTGCTATTCCACAGTGTATCAGACCGACAGCTGCTGTAGTTTTTCTGCTGGTGAGTGGTCTTATTTTACTGGACAACAATTGACTTATCTCTGCATGTTTTACACGTGTAGAATGAATGGCTTGGTTGTTTCTGTAAAAGATGACACAAACCGGGTTAGATAAGCAAACTGTTAGGGTTGTATTTGATTGGTCTGTATTCTTGTTTCCATGTATAAAGTTTTTGCTGCGGTACATTTACAGTCCAAAATAAACAGTAGATTCATGATATGCTCCGAGTCTTGTTGTTTTGAATATTTATCGTGTTTGCATGCACAGTGCACCTCACACACTGACATTACCAAAGTAAGTGGAACAAACATTAGCTAAGACATTTCATTTTATTTCAGACTGTTTTATGACCGATACATTTTTACATTTCTGTTGAATTATGACCATCTTATTAGCATTTCTTTAGCAAATGTTGGCAACTCAGTGAGGTGAAGACCTTTATCATTTTCTTGTCCGTCGACCTATTGTAATTGTCCTGGAATGAACAATTTAATTTCATACTATTTACGGAAAATAGAAAGTGTTCAACTTAATTTAATGTATTCCTATAGCGCCAATAGAGTCTTTTAGCCAGTGCACAGCATGTCAATCAAACATATGGAAAATTAAGTTTCCAATAATAAATAGCCCATTAATAATCAATGAATATTTACTGGGTTTGAAATGGAGCAGCTCTTTCAGGAAAACACTTAAAATAAAGTGTTAGTTGGGGAAATTATACAATCATGGAATAGATTATGCCAGGAGGAGGCTTTTGTCAGTATATATGGTGTTGAAAACTCTGAATGTATGTTATTGAAAAGAGGGAATTGAGCACTGATGATTGGTCGAGAGATTCCTCAGACTGGTAACCTCTTCTAGAATACAGTTACTGCCTAGCCACCAAACGCTTGCTCTTGGGGAAAATTGTTGGGTCTTTGTAAATTATAAAATGTGGTCTAGACCTACTCTATCTGTAAAGTGTCCTGAACACCTGTTATGATTTGACACTATAAATAAAATTGAATTACCACAATGTCAAGAAACCCGCTGCTTGCTGCCTTCCAGCAACATCCAACTCGGTTTCCTTTGGGGTTTTAATTGAGGAAGGCTGTGTGTGTGTGTGTGTGTGTGTGTGTGTGTGTGTGTGTGTGTGTGTGTGTGTGTGTGTGTGTGTGTGTGTGTGTGTGTTTTTTTCTGGACTGGGCAACATCCCAGCTTCACTGACCTCAAAACAGGCAAGCTAACAAAGCAGCACCAGGGCTCTCAACAAGCAAACAGCCATCTCATGAGACGGCCAAAGAAAAAGTTTGTAAGAGGGAACAATGTGTGACCTCACCTCCTCTCATTGCTGCCCACGCATTCATTAGTGGGTTTTCCAAACAATGATGGCTGTTTGAGCGGCTGCTCGCCTCCTCGCCGCCCAATGAGGGACTCCGAGAGGAAGAGAAGGAAACTGCAGAAGCTCGTATTCACTGTGAGAAGCCTAAGAGCTGGAATGGCATTACGGCAGCTGTCTGGCATGCTCCTATTCTCTGGCCATCAATAGGCCTGTCCATTATACAGTTATACAATCACTAACTGATAGGATCTCTACTGATGCTTTTGGGAGAGCGGAAACAGTAGTTATTTTATATTAGGATTTCTAAAGCAATTGTAAGTCGTCCTCCTCGTAGTTAAAGTTAATCTGACACAGTGCTCAAATCTGAAGACATTTGGCATAAGCTTGTGGTTGAATCATCTAGGAGGTGGGATGTATTTTTTTGATTACTGCACAGATAATTTTATTCTTTGGCAACTTAACGCTTTAAAACCCCGTAACTGACGGTCAAACCAACCATCAACAATCCGTGTTTACCGCGTGCCAAATTTTCACTAACAAGCTCCCTGGTTACCACAAAACTTGGCATAGTTGCTAATAAAGTAGCTTTGCGTTTCAGATGACTTTCCAGTCCAACCAGTTATAAAACCCATGTAAGAATGTCTGAACATGAGCACCACACCGGACTTCATTTACTTCTGCCTGGCTTTTAGAAAAATAGGAACAGCATTCATGTTGTAATATAATATGTATTCTGCTTCAGATTTTAGTCTAATTTCTTACAGGCGGCAACACTGACACACCCTCAGGTCTTTGTGCCATAATTCTGTGCTACCAAAAGGCATCCATCCCACTGGAAAAATCCAAATTTAAGGCGGAAATGTTGCAAGAGTTTGCTTTTGGTCCAGCTATGACCAATGACCACTGAATTAACACGGGGGAGGTGTGTTTATACAAGTCCATTGGGAAAGTAAACCTCTTGTAGCTCTGTGTGTGTGTGCGTGCGTGCGTGCGTGCATGTTCTGATAGCCATTTACCCTCCATCAACCCGTCTCCATTGATTTACTCCGGATGTCATTGGTCTGTACTTGGTTCCCCCACTTTAGATCCACATTATATCAGAAAAAGGCATGAAGGCACATATGCTGGCAGAGAGTAGCAGAGTTATGTGACATTCAATTTCTTTGGAGTGTCCTTATTAAGACAACTTGACATTAAACAGGATGACATTATGTCAAGTTGTCATGACAAAGACATCCTCTGGAATGTCATCCTGGTTAATGTCAAGTTGTCATTACAGAGACATCCCAAATAAATGTAATGTCAACTTATCATGACCAAGACAACTTCTGGTAATGTCACTTTGATTAATGTCAAGTTGTCATAATCAAGACACCCCAAACAATGTCAACTTGTCATGATAAAAACCGAATGACACTTAATGACAGAAGTCATACACTTTTATGACTTGTTTATAACGTTTATGACACGTTCATGACAGTGTCATGTCACGATTATGTTGTTTGTTTGAGACCTGCTTCTGTCTCAGGAACACGTTTCAAATCAGCTACTTTATATTTCAGAGTACTTATTAGAAGAATAACCCCTTGAGATGAATCATCTCATTTTCGAGGGGGTCCTTAAGACGAAAATGAAGGCGAAAATACAAAAAAAACTAAAAGAATTCACACATAAAAAGTAGGTGACATGCAGAATGGTTTTGCCTTTCTTTGTGGATCATTAGTTGACTGTTGTGGTCTGACAGTGTCCATGATGCCCTCCCCCAAGAGTTAAAAACCTTTCCAAACTTTTTGCACCTTGTGCTCCGACCCGAAAAACAATTGCAGCACCCTAGCCCTGCGCCTCGCCCCAAACTCCAGGAGTCGTCTGTCTCTGTGTGAACAGAGCTGAAGTCATCTGACAGGATTAACAACACGATCAAACCCAGCCTAACCAGTCATCATCAGTCACCAGCCCGTCTTAAAATAGAGCAGAGGTTGCACTGCGATGTGCAATCTGCCGATGACAGCTGCAGGTTGTCACGGTCGTCCAGGATGAGCGAGACACTACAGATTAAACACATTTCCAAAGACAGACTGGTGAGAAAGGCCAATAACATTGTATGTGACTGCACCCACCCCCCTGGCATCTCATTTTAAACTACTGCCATCTAGGCGCTGTTTCTTCCCACCCCTTCTGACCAAGAACAGATCCAAATTCTCTTTTGTACCACAAGCCATAAAGTCCTTAAATCAGTTAAAATAAGCTAGATGTCCAGCTGGCCTGGTCATACCCAAGGGTGTATAGTGTATTGTAGTGTGTGATGATGTATGTTCTTCATGTTATGTCTGTCGGTGTCTGACGTAAGGACTATTTGTTTGTATCATATGTCTGATGTCCTGTCATGAAGTGCCTTGCGACTGTGCCGCAAACCCAACTGCCCCCCGGGGACAATAACGTTAACAACAACTACTACTACTCTACGAGCAACTCAGGAATAGCAGGGGCAGAGCGTGGGTGGGGCTTCTGGGGCTCCAGTCCTGAATGTTTCTCAAAAGCTCTGAATCTTTTAAAAAAAAGTTTTCAAAATAACTTCAACTTTCTGTCATTTCCCCTAAGTCTCTCGGACTGGACCGTCAACTCGATGGAGCAAACCTACCTATGTTATAGAAAGATAGAAGCGTCAGGTTAATGTCATGTGTCCCGAGCGCGATAAAACATGCTCATGAGCAAATTTTAGCATTTCACACGCGCAGATATTAGGTTTATACGCACAGGTGCCGTTCTTTCCCTCTCCCTGTGTTTCGTTCCACGCTCGCTGCTGCCTGTACAACTCTCGATTGGTGCGCGAAGAGTTATATCTGCGCGTGTGAAGTGGTATCATTTGCTCATGAGCAGGTTTTATCGCACTTGCGAGATATGACAGTTTGTTTCTCTTTTTAGGTGGCAGGAGTGAAAATGAGTGATCCTCAACATTTGTTGTGTTATGGTTTCAGAATGATAATGACAGTTGGACACAAAACAGGATGTAAAAAAACAGGATATAGCAAACAGAATGTAAAAAACAGGATGTAAAAAACAGGATGTAAAAAAAAGGGGCAAAAGCGGCGACAAAAGCGTCAAAAACTTTGGACAAAGTGCCAAAAAAAAGTCTTAAAAAGTACGTCAACAATTTCCAAAAAAATACAATTGAAAGCTTTGAAAAAAGCTTTGAAAAAAGCGTCAAAAACATCGAAAAAAGCTTGAGAAATTAGTATGTTTCTATCCAACTATCATTGTTATCATTGTCTTCCCAAATGATGTAAAGATTTTGGTGGTGGTGGCTGGTGCTGTCTGACTCTTACAAATCCAGACGGTTTGATGTGAAGACATCTGAAAAGTCATGTGGCACCTCCCCCTTGTACCCCCTGTACCCCTTGTAAAAAAAAAAAAAAAGTTGTTCCAAGTGCAATAACAAAGCTTAATTTGAACTGGGCCTTGACTGCACTGCTCAGCAGCCCTTTATGATGGCTTCCATTCAAACGGTTTGGTACTTCTGACAAACAGATACATACAGACATATGGTTGTTTTCTGTAATTGTTATGTGATAAATGTCTCATGTCAAAGTTTCCCTTGAGGGACAACAAAGGTCTGAACTGGACTGAACCAATCCACGAGTAAGTAATCAAATAAAGGCAGGAAACCGCTGTAAGATGAAACAAGGATCTGGGCGTGGCCAAACAGCTGCTATACAGCACATAATCAATAATTTGCTGAATCTGCCTCATTAAATTAATCATTTAAATGATGTGTTCAACTTTATCACATTTATAGTAACTATCTATAATAACTAGAAGTACTATTTGACGACAAATTCTGTTGCAGATGTGGTGTAGGAGAGGTGGGTTAGTTCCTGTTTTTGTGTGTGTGTGTGTGTGTGTGTGTGTCTGTGTGTGTGTGTGTGTGTGTGTGTGTGTGTGTGTGTGTGCCACGCAGTAATCTAATCGCTGTCTGGAAATGAAATTAGATGTGGGCTGCCAGACGGGCCACACCCATGAACACGAACGCGGAGGACGGCAAAGAGGAAGACGATGACTCACATCCGACCCTCTGCCGATGCGCTGCAACCACAAACAACGTTGTTCACAACAACAGATACTGCAAATAAATCAAGTTGTGTTTAATCTGATATAGTAGGTTCTCAGCAGCCCTTCAACATTATGCCCCATTCTAAATTTTTAAAGATATAACACACTCTTACCAAAAACCTTGGCAACGTTTGAGTCATTGTGAAGCCATTTTAACCCCTGAAGAGTAAATGGCTGCCTTCATCACTCAATGCCAGGAAAGAAGGGTGTGACCATTGGACAGACAATGCCCGAACTGTCCAGTTGGACGTCTGTCTGACTGAGTGTGTGTGTGTGTGTGTGTGTGTGTGTGTGTGTGGTTATTATTAGTGGCCTGTTGAGCCAGGAGTGCATGTGTCTGTGTTAGACGTGAGTCCAGCAGCTGTTGTGGACAAACCAGCCGGTCGTGCCAGCTGAGTTAGTCCTGGTGGGTTGGGTGAATATCTGCGAGGGTGTGACTTCTTTTCCACATATACCTACTCAACAAACTTTACTTCCTTCTCTTTCTGTACTCTGCAGTGAAGCTATTTTATTAGATAGAACGTAAATCTGGTGGCGCTCTTTGAAAACAGGAAACACCAAAACACACACACCAAAACCAATAAGAATGGTTCAAAACCTCTGAAATCTTCCAGCCCTTCAAGACATAGGCCTACTTTATTGATCCGGCAAGGGGAAACTACATGTTTCCACTCTGTTGTTAGTTTATTACACACAGGCCTGAAATACACAAACATGACCTATACATCAGGGGTGTCAAACTCAAGGGCCACACTAGAAAATGAGAATCACGTAAAAGTCTCATGTCAAAGTTTCCCTTGAGGGACAACAAAGGTCTGAACTGAACTGAACCAATCTACGAGTAAGTAATCAAATAAAGGCAGGAAACCACTGTAAGATGAAACATGGGCCACACTAGAAAATGAGAATCACATAAATGTCTCATGTCAAAGGGCCTGACATAGAGTTCATTGCTTTTATGTCATGGGAAAAGTCAAATATCTTTGACAGTATTATTGCATGTCTCATATAGTCTTCTCACTTACAGTTTGGTCGACAAAAATATTGGAAAATATTTTGGAAAAAGCATAAAAAAATGTGAAAAGTGAAAAAAAAGTATTTGGGCCAAAACGTATTGTGAACCTAACTGTATATAGGGGCCGTATCAAAATTAGCGAGGGGCCGGATTTGGCCCGCGGGCCTTGAGTTTGACTTGAGTTTGTGCTCTACATGCACTAATGGAGAGATGTCTGCGTGAGGTGTTACCATGTGTCCCCTTATGTTTATGGTGCAGGGTTAGGGTTTAATCTGGTGTCAAAATCACAACAGCACACAATCTTCATCAACAGTGTGTGTAATGCACATATCTGTGTCGCAAAGAGTAGAACAATGCAACTGAAAGTGCTACTCGTGGATAAAGTTACTATTTCTGCACATTAGTGTCTGTGACTTTCAGATGACATGCTAGTAGCGCTTATAATCAAAATACATGTTACTGATAGTTGCAAAGACTGTTTTTAATCATTAAACAGACATGGCAATACTGGCCACACTGATCACATGCACCCACCTTCAGCTTCAATGTTTTTCTCTTTGCTGAAGGAATGTACAGTGCGCGATGAGGAACACTCTTCCTGGAGTTGCGCTATTAACCCATCAGGTGACTCCAAAACTATATATCTGTAACCAACAAAAAGGCTTTTTGCAACTCTGTTACAGAGGGGGATGCCCATGGATGAGTACCCTGAGCAGTTAAGGGAACGGGGCACTACTCAGGAGGTGAACTGGCATCTCTCCAGCTTGCAGTCCACACTCCGTACTTGGTCCACACGGGGACTCAAACTGGTGACCCTCTGGTTCCCAACCCAACTCCCTATGAGATAGAGCTGTGTAATCGGGCCTTCAAAGTTAGGCCCGGCAAGGCCTGAGCCTGACAGAAAAACCCTAAGATCCTACTGTATAACAATGCTCTGTATTATAGGTTTTTAAACTCTTAATCTGCAAGTAACTAAAGCTATCAAATAAACATAGTGGAGTAAAACATATATATTTTAATAAACTCAAGTACCTCAAAGTAACTAGGCATATTTACAGTTATTCACTCCAGTGCTCATGACACATTTCTAGGCTGTTTTTTGGTACGCTCACTGATTGTTTCAGTGTAAAATAAAAATAGACGAAACAAACATGTCATGTTTTAAAAGCCATGAGTGTAATTATTTTTATTTTCAGGATCATTAAAGTTGACATACACTGTTATTTCTTTGGTGACACAATAATTACTATTGGTTGACACTTATTCTAAAGCATTGTTTACCCTATTGTCACAGAATAATAACTCTTTGATTTTGAGTTTTGACACTTAGTGTCGAGATGAAGGAATAATTGCTTGTTTTGTTGAGATAATCTGAGTTTTTCAAAGTCAGGAGGAGGAAAACAGTTTGTTTCTCTCCCGGAGATCAATTAGGTTTTTTATTATTTTATTGAACGGCACTTAAAGTGGCTCAATGAACTAGCGTCAGCTAAGTAACACATGTAAATGTTCTCAAGCATGACGTTCATCATGCATCTCTTCGTTAGAAACTAATACCATGGCTATTTTGCATTATATTTTGGGTTGTAATGTGGTCACCATTTAAAATCCATCTATAGTTTAATCTCTCAGTTTGTTTCCACCTTTCAAAATAAAAATAAAAACGTTGGTTGTCATTCATTTAAGTGTAGCTTTTAAATTTTTTTTTCTTCTGAAAACCAAACGTCCTGTTATGGCATTTTTAAAAGTTTATTAACTGCAGCACCACAGACATACACTCATAAAAAAATCAGTTAATGTTTAGAAATATATATATAATAATCGCATAGTAACAAGCTTGTTTACTTGAGATAAATACCAAGATAACTCTTATTATCTCAACAAAACAAGCAAATATTTGTGTCGGACCGAAGGAAGAATAGCTGCAGCCGTGCTGAAGCTATTGGAGATCAAAATAAACTAAAGTTTAGGTAAAGTATTTTATCTGGTTAGAATAAATCACTAAAAATACTTTAGCACACTTTAAAAGTTGACGTTGCTTTGCGCCAAGCCTTTGTTGTATCTGTGGATCAGTCAAAGACCAACATGTACTCTTCCTCTTTAAACAGGCTTTTGGTTGACATGTCTCCACTTTGTTTTATGTATTACTATGTAATTTTAATTGTGAATTGTGTTTTTGAATATATTGTTTATGTTTACTTTAAAGCATTGTGATTTCTTTTTTAAATCTATGATAAGCACTCTATGAATACATCTTTACTTTACATTTTGTAATAAATATGACCAGTGGTGAAAGATCTGTTAAGTAAAAGTACTAATACTACATTGTAAAAATACTCTTACAAGTAAAAGTCCTGCATTGAAAATGTAAAGTAAAAGTATGTAAGTAACATCAAAAAAATGTACTTAAAGTATTAAAAGTAAAAGTACTCAATGCAGAAAAACCGTCCCATTTTAGAAACTAGAAACGATCCAAACTGTTGTGTGTTTAATTTCAGCTGGACTTGTAGGCCGTTATATTGTTGGGTAGTTTCACTTATAACACATCAGATTGTATAAACTGCATGTGTTTTGTGTGCAGAAATCTTAATGTGTAAAGTAACTAAAGTAACTAGTTACTAAAGCTGTCAGATGAATGTAGTGGAGTAAAAAGTCCAATATTTCTCTCTGAAATGTAGCGGAGTAGAATTAGAAAGTGGCATGAAAAGAAAAGACTACAAGTAAAGAACAAGTATGCTAAACATTTGTATTAAGTACAGTACTTGAGTAAATGTACTTAGTTACATTCCACCAGTGAATATGAGCTTCTCGACTCATTGCATCCCTGCAGCTTGTGTGCAGAATAACCAAACATTAGAGTTCCATCTAGTGGTGACAACATGGTAACGACAGTAGAGCAGAAAAACAGTCACAAAATAAAGACACACAGTCAAACCTTTGTGTAGGTCAACTTGTCTATTTAATATATAAAATACGGTAAAACATACGCAAAAAGGGGAGGCAGGGGGGAAGAGGGGACCAATGGATACTTTGGTACGATAACAAACACTTTTTTTTGTAAAAGCAGTATAGAATTTGTAATAACATATCAGTGCATACTTTATTTATGAAAATATACACAAATTGTATATCATTCTCCAAAAAACAACAAAAAAAAGTATCTTTACAACAAAAAAAAGCAGACTAGCCGAACACAATATATTAGCTATCATTTATTTTAAACTTTTTTTATTCCACTTTTTTTCTTTTTCTTAAATGTATTTCTGTGTGATGTATATTCGTGTCGATATTACATTGTATGTCCTATAGGATGAGTCACTCTTCGCCCATGCATTGACATCATTGTGTCTGGTCAGAAATAAGTTAGACGTGTCACGCTGAAACCCTCCCCCCCCACCCCCCCACCCACCCACGTTAGCATGTGTGGACCGAGACGTTTTGTACATTGGACTCAAAAGTTGCAGCATTGAAGCGGTGTGTGTGTGTGTGGCGGTTTCCGTCCACGGCCACACGTGTCATGTACTAATAGCACTACGCTTGTGTTGTTTGTTTCATGTCATAAAAATCGTGCAACATTAGTAACACCCTTTTTTTTGAAGAACGAAAGAAAAAACAAATCCTGAATAAAGAGAAAACAAAAAATATATTTATAGAGTATTCTTTTATATAATAAAATAAAATTCAAAATGAAAACAAGATGCCTAACCTACACAAATAAAAACGCAGATTTCTATACCATCATGGCAGCTACTGTCAGTGAGAGCTGTGGTAATGATGATAATAATAATAATAATAATTATAATATCAATTCTCAGAGAACAATTAAAAACAGACTGTCACCAGCACAAATTAACACTGGAAAGTGAGTGAGACTTCTAAACATCATTATACAGGAGCAAGAGTCGTTTTTTTTTCTTTTTCCAGGAGTGGGGGATGCAGGTTCTTAAAACTATTTCTCAGCACGATTGTCTTTCCGTTTTTTGTGATTACAGCGACCCCTAGTGTTGCTCCGGAGAACGTGAAAAAAACAAAACTCCCACGAGTCCCGTGTCGCAAAGGAAGCCATTTTGTTTATTTTCTCGCAGCCTTCGTACGCAGGTTTCTTTCGGTTTTGTTTTTGTTCGAAGCTCAGGGTACAACAGTCTTAACAGTCAAAGTGATAACACTCGGGGGAGGAGGAGGGGGGTGGGATTTACTCTGCCGCACGCTCGCAAAAGCAATACTGACTCTCAGACTTGTCACAGAGTGGATGAGCAAGTGAGTGAGTGACAGACTGAGAGAGAGAAAGATGAAGCGAGGAGAGGATGATGGGAGTAGTGTGTAATGAGGCTGCTGGGAGGATGGAAATGACCCAAAAATAATTTGACTTGTCGACGTGTTGTCACTTCAGCGCTGACACAGGACAGAGTAAACAGAAAAGTAATGTGTGTGTGTGTGTGTGTTTGTATACCAGCGTTATGGGGACCAGCTGTCGTAGTGGGGACAGAAGTGTTTGGGATTATAAAAATTAAAAAAAAAACACGAGAGTGAGTGACAGGGTGAGAGGGAGGTAAAGAGGGCCTGCCCGTGAGAAAGATGTGCTGGCTGGATGTGGTGAAACCCAAAGTCGACAAGTCTGCGTTGGATTTGGGAGGTAGTCATTAAAAGATCGAGACTCTTTCTGAAACCTCCGGCTTAGTGCTAAACGATACCCAAACTCTGCCTCCAAAGCTTTCAACGAGCAAATGGATGGAGGCTGAAAAAAAATAAATACATGAATTTGCACTTTTGACCGCTTATATTTTTCAAATCTACCCACTAAACCCTAAACCACCCCTTGCCAGTTAGTACAAAAAAAATGACATCCTTCACATTTCTTTTACCTTCATAGTCGTTTTTACCTCTCGGAAATATAAAACTACAGCCAACCAGTGACAGGCGAAGGAGAAGATCCTTTAAATATACATACATGGCTTTTAACCAGAGGAAAAGGTCCAAAATAAACAAAAGGGGACATCCTTGGCTCGCTTATTTCATATACTGTGTGTGTGTGTGTGTGTGTGTGTGTTTGCTTTAGAGTTTGACTGATATGTTAGAGACAGAGAATACTGCCATCTTTGTTCTGATGCTGCAAATACTCAATACTGGGATATGCCAAAAACATTACCAAATAAGGAAAGATTTTATCTGCAACAAATTTAAAGGTGGAATTTAGACCATCAAGGGACACTCGACTCTAAATGTAACGAATGGGGAAATAAGTAACTAAAATATGTTTAGTTTGAGTCAGTTGTAGTATAGGCAGCTGATGTTGCCTATACAAAGGATGAAAGTACCAATAACTAAATTGGGAATTTCCTTTCAATGGTTACTTCCTTAGCTGATATTTGAAAAGTAAACTATTATTAACCCTTGTGCCTCTGATGTCTGTGCTAAAAAACTGCCATAATATTATTTTTCACTTTCATTGAGTTAAATCTTTTAACCAACTTCAGTCCTGATAAGCACCAAATATTCATTTATTTTCTGAATTTTAACACCCACATGGCAAACATAAGAACATGGCTTGGTCTTGTAAATCTGAAAATCTGAAAATAGTGGGTCTTGGCTAATGGCCCCAGGGCCCCATCAAAGTTTTAATGGGGCATTTGTGTCTGAGCGTCTGTATTTTGGCTTACACAGTTTATTATAGGTTGAACTTTCAAATAAAAATGCTTGCCATAAGCATTAACATAGCCCACATTTCTGTCATTATTAATAAC
>CM046792.1:33949170-34106670 GCA_025617405.1 Perca schrenkii
TCCCCCTCCCCCGGTGCCGCAGGTGGAGCTGGGGGTGCTGCGGTCGCGGTTTGGGGAGACCGGTTCAGACTTTATGTTGATGTTGGGGTTTGTGTTGACGGTCAGCGCGGCGCCCTGAGGTATGTGACCCACCGGCCTGGAGGGATGGAGAAAGAGACAGGAAGGAGAGAACAGAAAGATGGAGGGAGAACAAAATGGAGTGAGACTACAGACAGTATCGAGGACATATCATTTGTAGACTTTGAACATTACATGGAGCGCAGAACAACAGTTTGCTGGGATAAAACAAAATTGAGCCAATATTGCACAAACAAATCAAGGAAATGGTCGACCATCAAAAACTGGACTTTGACCAGGAGCCACTTTCAAAGACAAAGAGCCAGGACACTCTGCAGCGATGCTGTAAACCAGGCACACGTAGGCTGGGGTAGACGTCAGCACGGAACGAGGACACACGTTAACATATAGGACGACATTTGAGACCACACAAAACACAGTCCAGAAGCCATGCAGCCCAAACATCCTCGCATTTCGGATTCGGTCTGCTCAGGTTCACGTTGCACAATTACAAGCAATTTCGGAGCTCGTAAAATAAGTCCTACAGGTTAGGTTTCAACCTGCCAGCTGAGACGTTTCTGTAGCACGCACGTTACCTTCTCTGATATTTACTGTATACCATCACAGATGGAGGAACAGCTAAATGTTAGCATCAGTCCAGAGTAAGTTTCTTGGCGTTCCCAGCTTGAGAAACTGCTGCCCGTTAGATACCAACATCTGTCTGCTTCTTCTACCGTAAATATTAATTTGCATTTCGCGGGTATTTCCAAAAGATAGTTCGGGTTAAGTCTCGTAGTAAAAAAACACCTTGACTGGATCAAAACTCTGACTTTTGGGGTGAAGAACCCTCCAATTCTGCTGCTCTTAAGGGAGCCATTAGGAAGTCAAAGGATAGGAGAAAAACTCCACAACTGTTTGACAAAAACATTGAGCTGTCTCATTAGTATAAGCCAGCTAACCTGAGCATAAAAATGAATCCATGAGAGTTAGTGATTCCTCTGCTAATAATCTACCAGGAATGTGTGTGTGTGTGTTAATTTTTAACGTATTTAATTGGCCAAAGCGATACATTGCTGGATGACATTGCATAGGGTTGTGGCAAAGGTTGAACTTGGTTCAACGTTTTTGCAGGATGACTGTGTGTGTCTGCTTCAGGAACACTGGTGCGTTAACATTGAGCTGCGTTTTTTCAAAGCAGAGCTGTTGTCCGTTTAACACGGACTTATTCAGCCACCACCAGTGTCTAGACTTTGGGGAGGTTCTAGTCCTATCTCTTATCTTTATGGGCTGCCTTTTTAAAGAAAATGTAAAATCTCCAAAGACTGTTGCCATCGCACTAAATATCGTTGTAGGCCTACATTTCCGACTGACCACAGTCCCAACACTGACATCCGCAATATGTACGTGTAAGTATTAGAAATATAATCATGGTGTGAAGGACAACGCACTACAGCATTTCCAACAACGTCTCCGAGCCATACGAAAATATAAGTTGTTTATTCCTAGCCTCCAATACGACCCACAGGAGCGTTTTCCATCCTCATATCTAAACCAGAGAACCTAACTCTTGTTAACATTATGAAAAGGTCGCAGTTTGGATATGTTTAGGCACCAAAACTACTTGGTGAAGTTTAGAAAAACATCATGGTTTGGGTTAAAATCAGATGTTACAGATACTTAACTTCCTGTCCACTTCCGCTTCACGTGACGTAGCTCCGTCTGTACAGGACATGAATCATGGTCTCATGGGTGAAAGTTGTTTGTTTGTTTGACCCATCCACCACTCCAACTTTCTTCCCTTCTTACGCGGAACTTGACGCCATTATACCTTGTCAGATCACTTCCTGCTTTGCTCCCTTCATAATTGCTACGGCCACTAGAGGTCACCGCCACTACAAACTGAACGGTGAGTCATAATTGCTGCTTAAACAAATGACCTGTGGGAGCGTTTCTTCGGGGAGGACGCTCTAAACAGGATTTCAGAGCACGGGCCTGAAGATGCTCGGGACAAAGTCATGTGCCAAAAAGCTTACGTCGATGCCGGTGTCTGTGCTTCTACCTGCCACGACTCTTTGATCAGCCCCTCCACCCTCCTCATCCTCCTCCTCCTCCTCCTCCTGCAATGCTGGCTGGAGGCAGAGTCGAACCTGTCACTGAGGCTGACACCCGGCTGTTGACGCGGCACTGTGGCTCACTCCTTTGACGGTGTCGGCAGGATTTTTCGGATTGTGCTCGTTTTCTCTCTCTCCCCGAGCTCGACACGGTCGATCTGCATTTGAAGCTCCCAATTACTGTGTTTCGCCCCTCGGGTGTGTTCTAATATGTCATATCATGAGCCATCTGCAGCCCTGTATCTCTAATATTCCCTCAATTACTGGCAGACTGAGAGGGGAATTTAAGATAGCACTGCTCCGGGCGATCTGGGTCTGCGGCACTCAAATGTTCTTGCTGTCTTGCTCCAATTCTGACACACACACACTTAAACTCACTCAAACTTGCTGTTTTACATACAAATGCTGCTTGCCTCCTATACTCTCACACATACACACACAAACACACAAATCCCTCGGCAGTGGCGATGCTCCCCTACGTCTATCGCCCGTGCCCACTTTATCAAACCTGTGCAGGCCGGCGCAGGTAGATGGATGGCTGTGCCACAGGGGCGCCGTTGCGATGGCGAGAAAACGGCAGAGTCAGCGGGCCGATGACAGTGATGAAGGCGAGAGCGGCAGGCTACCCCCCGAGCACTAACAACACAGCGAGCACAGCCAGAAGCAGACACTTGGTTACAGTGTGGTGTGTGAGATACAGTACAGCAGTGTTTTCCCAAAATGCTCTGCTTCTCCGAGGACCAACAAGATGCACAGTAACTTTAAATTCAATTCAAAACAGACAGATTTACTGAAGTAGTCATCTCCACAACAATCTGTTGTACATAATTAACTTGGTTACTGAGTTTGACAAATGGCAGTCACTGCTGTTTGCAGTTAAGACTGTAATTAGCTGTGTTTTTATTTCTGCATATTTAAAAGGGGCACTCCATCAATTTTACACATCCTCATCCTGTGAAAATAGCTGTATGTAGAACAGAACATTTTTTAGGATCTTGTCCCATACTTGGGAATAAAAGTAAAGATTTTCCAGCTTCTGCTGCTTCAACATTGACAATCCTTTAACTATGAAATTCCCCCAACTTTATGAAACGGTACTAAATCGCTGGAGCAATTAATTTCCTCCCCCCTTTGTTCCTTGTGAAACATCCTGATTTCACCTTACAAGAACAGATAACAACATCATTTAGCATAGTAGCTTAATGCTGTGATACTTTTGTACTTTCAGTCACATAGACCCAATCACCGTGATGTTGCGGTTACACAAACATCCATTCTGGGTAGACAAATGGCAGTAGTTTTGAATTTCGGCGATATTTCAAAATCGGCAAATTTCTTTTCTCATTTCCAGCTGTAACTGTAAAGTTTACGGACATAAAGTTAAACACGGAGGTCCGACCTATCGGATGTCTCTGCTGTGCTTATGTTCTGTCCTGTGTGTTCCTTTGCTAGCGTCTTTGATGAACCAAATCTAGCGTTATGAACGATGACATCTCTCCACCGGTCGGACTGACTGCTAGTTTGGGGGGAGTCTCTCTCTTAAGCCTGTGGCCCAACGGGTGAACTAGCTCTCGAAGCTAACGTTAGCCAAAGTGGTGACATATGAAAGCATCAAACGTGCATTTCAGATGAAGGAGATGAGAGCATCTCCAGTTGTTCCTCATCCCCGTTTGCTCAGCGCAGTTACATTGTATGTACAGTACGGGATGCAGGAGCTCCGTACCCGGAGGTTATAGTGAACAAACAGTGTCATTGGGTCTACAGTTCAATGTAACATATTTAGTTATGTTTATCTTTTAATGCATTACTAATAAAGTTGTCATTTGTTGTATCCTGCTATTTGGGACTATGGAATGATTCAAAGCTTGATTGTGATTTTGGCTCCTAACGAACACAAAAACAATGTAATTGAGAAAAGCAATCACACAGCACACGCACATCACTTATTTTGCCTTGTGTTCTGATGGGGAATTCAAAAAGTTCAATGGGAAAAGTATTAAGGGGAATTTCACAGTTTAAGGTGTTTTCACTGTCAATGAGTTAGTACAAGTAACTAAAAGTCAATGAGTAATGGTGTAAAGTGATTTCAATATTGACCAAAATAATTGTGATTAGGATTTTTTTTCCATAATCAAGCAGCCCTACTGCTACTAATTGTCCCAATAGGACTCGTCCATGATTCATCTTTTTACATCTCTTCATTTCAGTAGCGAACTTTGCGGTTAAAACTTTTGGAAACTGTGCTGAGGTTCCTCTGTGCAGCAGATATTTTGGGAACGCAGCGTGCTGTAGCTGTGTGGCTGTAAGTGTAGAGAGTACAGTACCAGCAGAGGCCGTCCTCCCTGCCAAAGAGCAAGTTGGACTGAGAGGCCAAGCTGTGGAGGGAGGTGGGGGAAAAAAAAATAAAGACACAAGAAAGTTTAAAAAAATTAAAATAAATTGCTACAACAGTTGGGAAACAGTGGGACGGAGGCCAGTCACGGTCAGTCCAGACATGGTTACTACAAAATAAAAGCAGCTCAGCGGCTGCTTCAGTCACACTGACATGTTGTTAGAGGCAGAGCAGAGGCACGACAGGAAGTGGTAAAACCTGTGCTGACACCAATTTGACAGCCTTCCACACGCAATGCATTCTTACAGTCAGCTCAAATACAGTTGAAATCATTGGCTTTTCCTAAAAAAGGGAAATAGGAATCCTCAGTGCAGTCATTAAAGGAATAAACTGTAAATTCTGTTGCTCGTTTGACCGGTGAATTTAGGGTGAAATACTTTGCAATAATTTGTAGAGTGCAGAATTTACAATGAAAGACATTATTGGAGATCCCACTCCCCCCCTAGGGCTTTATGGCTTGTCTTTTATTTGAGAATTCATTGTAAATGCAGTTATCATTTGTCTGTAAGAATCGATATGTTGGGACCATCTGACGCCAGATATCGGCTTGGTACCGCCAAGCAGACATTTCTAACACCCAGGTCTTCATAGCTGCATGCAAAGTCTGATATGTTGCTTTTTAACGTGGAACGAAGTAGCCTGCGACCATCCTACACCGTAAGGACTATACATATTATATGTTTGGTGCTAATGAAAAACTATCCTCCAGGTAGCAGGATGCCTAATGAAGCCGCTGCTGGTTTTTAATCTGTAGTCTGGGGAAACACTGATTCCTCTGGGGAGGTTTAACTGCACAGCCTCTGATAGCATGTGTGCATTGTGCCTTGCCGACAAACCCCTGTGTCCTGTAAGCAATTTAGCAATGTGTGCACTGTCTGAAAGTGTTGTTTGTTTTTCTTCTTCCTCTTAAACCACGGCTGAGAGAGGGAAGGGAGAGACAGTGTGAGAGAGACAGACTGAAAAAGACAAAAAAAATTTTTTATGGATGTAAAACAAAGACAAAGTGAGAAGACTTCGGCCACCTATACAACATTTCATCCACTCTGTCTGCTCCATACTGACAGATTTGTAGATAACGCACATGAATGGGTCAAATGGACAAAACGACAACGATGCACTAGCAGAAAACCTCTAAAGCAGGGTTCAACAGTAAGGGTTGCCCGATGGCCTGGGGCAACTAAAACGCCACGTCGGGCAAATAAATATAACAACCCACCTGCCCATTGGGGCATCATCGTATCATAAATGAAGTCTTTGTCGTCTTGCCCCCGTCGGAGAACGCTTGTTGAATGATTTTATTGAAATGTGCTATTTGGGATATTGAATGTTTTTTACTTGGTTTTTTTTTTTTGCAACATTTTTATTTATGTTTTTGACGCTTCTTTCTACGTTTTTTTTTACGTTTAATGACATTTTTTCGCCGTTTATTTTTAAACTTGATGTTTAAAAAAAGTTTTTTTTCCGAAAAACAATTTGTAATTTGCCAATAAAAACTGACTTTGGGCAAGCAAATTTGCCCGACTGGACAAGTGAACTTAACGTTGAACCCCTGTCTGAAGTGGTTGTGTTTATTTCCTGCTGGTCCCCAATGGGGGCCCTGTCTGCTGAAAACACATCGACTCAGCGAGGACTCAAACAGAGCAATTCTATATAAACAGGCCAACAGGCTGAAAGCGAGGCTCTGCAGGGAGCTGGTTTAGGTGGCAGCCGTGACATTAACATTTAGATTGGGGAGTGAGGGGGGAGGAAGACGAGAGTCAACAGGTGTACGCCAAATTAAACCGAGTCTGAAAAAAGAGTAGGAAATAAGCAGGAAGTAGTGGAAGAGGAATGATTAAAAAAAGGGTGCTGGGAGGAGGGTAAGTTGCCAGAAATCATTTCCTTCGTGGAGCCCGTGGCGAGTTTTAAGTATGGACGACAGCGAAGGCGAGGCTCCCGGCCAAACCATCATTCACTGTTTGATTGGAAGAGCTTTGTTTGCTCGCTGCGAGGCCGCGCTGCGATGAAATCAAAAAACAAGCCGGAGCAGTCTGGGCGCCCACGTCTGCTCATGCGGTCCTAGGACGCCACGATTTCACCCCCCCCCCTTCTGCCGAAAGAACAGTTTGGTGTGCTGGGAAAGCTTCCCACATTTCTGCGGCGCTCGCTTGTTTTCAGTGACGGCGATTCTGTCATTCTGATCCCACACACAGCACAGGAAAACCTGCCTGCTGTTGATTCTGCTGTCAGACTCAGAGACGGACCAAATGAAATCCTGCTCATTCAAGTGGAATCATGATTATTGTTCCAAATGTTTCAAGGAAGGTCTCGTCTATTTTAAAGCACAGCTTTACCATCTTCAAAAACTAGGGCGGCAACTGATTGTTTTTATCATCATTCATTAATTTACAGATTCTTTTTTTGACTATGTTTTGGCTATGTCTTGGCTATTTTGAAGCATGACTGACAATCTGAATCAAATCTTCTAATACTTATTATTATGTCCTGCCGCGTTCACTGCGTCACCCACGCTCTGCTGTGCCACGCTACATCCTGTAACGCCCGGCTATGACATGAACTACTACGACTACCATTGAAGTCACTGTTCCATTATCTTTATTGTGACTATTACGCCACTGTTCATCATAACCCCAACCGGCCCCGTCAGACACCGCCTACCAAGAGTTTGGGTCTGCCGAGGTTTCTTCCTAAAAGGGAGTTTTTCCTCGCCACTGTCGCAATAGCCACTGCTAATGCTTTCTCTTGGGGGAATTATTGGAATTGTTGGGGCTTTGTAAATTATAGATTGTGGTCTAGACCTACTCTATCTGTAAAGTGTCTCGAGATAACTCTTGTTATGATTTGATACTATAAATAAAATTGAATTGAATTATAACCAGGGCTGAAACTAACCCTTGTTTATCATCATTTTACATTACATGTTACATTACATGTCATTTGGCTGACTCTTTTACCCAAAGCGACTTACAGTTGCTATATATGTCAGAGGTCACACGCCTCTGGGGCAACTAGGGGTTAAGTGTCTTGCTCAGACGCGTTGGTTGATGTATCGCAGTGGGAATTGAACCCAGGTCTCCCACACCAAAGGCATGTGTCATATCCATCCAGCAGAAAGTGCTGATGACAAGTTCCCAGAGCCCATGGTGTGTCCTAAATGTATACCTTATATGCATGAATAAAACTCTCTTTTTTTTGCCCTGAGTAGAGAAACATTAGTTGGATTATTTCACTCTTCTGAGTGCTGGCTTCTTCTTCCGTCTCTGAGTGCTTTAACAGATCTGTTTTGCTGAACGATTTCTTACAACCTGGACGGCCATTTGTTAACATTTACAAGGTGATACGTTTATAAAAGTGTTAACCATATACTGCTTTTTATTTTCAAAAGATGCTCAACTCCCCCCCCCAGAGTCACAGCTGTTGTATACAATAACAAACAAGCCATTATCATGTTTTCATGGACAATTTTCAGCTTGTCAGACAGAGAAACAAATAACAGTCTCACTGCTGACAGCTCGCATTATTCCAAGTGTCTTTTTTTAAACGCATTTCTGTCATCTCTAATTTTCACTTTTGTGATGGAGAATCTGAACAGCTGTACAGTCTCTTAAATTAACTTTATGCAAAGATACATTAGCAGCTGAGATTGTTTTGAACAAAAAGCATCACAGCATTGAGAGGGCTGTCGAATTTGAAACGCCTATTTCAGTGTGCAAAGCTATCAAACGTTGCCCGAATTAGAGCGGACCCAAGAGCGTTACAGACTATTAACTGATTATCAAACTCCAAACTCCATTTAATTTAATGTTATCTATCTTAATAACCGGCCTTGACAGCTAAGCTACATCTAAATTATTCTTTTTAGTCGTGCCAGTGTAGGTTTAGAGGCCTACATGTGTCTGAGGAATTGAAGTCTTATGTCACGCTGTCAGCTGACAGTGACAGCTAAGTGGCGGAAAAGTAAAATTTTAATGCGGCGAGCGTGTCAGTGGCGCACAGCTGTGCACTGGGCCGCTGTTTGCTTCTGAAAGCAGCGCCCCAGAGACTCCTTTCATCGGAGCAGCTAGCGAGGCACTGCTACTGTCACAGTGCGGCGTCTTCCCCTTTTGTTCATGACACTTCCAAAGAGCTCGAGATCTAAGATTTTAGATGGCAGGAAGACTGCACTGGTAAAGTGATAATCTGGTGCCTTGACGACAACCGAAGGAGCGATGAACAGTGGTGGGAGAAGTATTCAGATCATTTACTTTGGTAAACATACCAACACCATACTGTAAAAATACTCCGCTAGGGTTCGAAATCCGACCTGTGACAATTTCCTGCATGTCTTCCCCCTCTTTCTCCCCTTTCTCACCTAGCTGTCCTGTCAAAAAAGGATCAAAAAAATGAAAGGCGGAAAAGCCCCAAAAAATAATCTTAAAAAATAAATAATAATAATACAAAATAATAATTTCATAAACTATGTGTTTTTTATTACCTGTTTTTAAAATCTACTTCTTTATGCATATGTATTTTATGGATTGTTTTTAACAATCTACAGGTTATGTACTTATCAGCCACAGCGCTTTTATTCATTATATTTTGTTTATGTATTTATATATTTAAGTATCTTTTGGTTTTTAAGTGTCATGCCTCCGTTGTTTCCTCAGCTCGGTTCCTGTTTTTAATGAATTCATTTTTGTCGATTTAGGGGTGGGTGAATGGGGCTGGGGGGGAGGGATATTGCGTTATGTGTGTATAATGTGTGTGTGTAGGGGGGGGGGTATTGTATAAAGCACTTTGTGCTACATTTACATGTATGAAAAGTGCTATATGATTGATTGATTGATTGATTTTGTGTGCAAAAATCTTCATTTGTAAAATAACTAAAGCGGTCAGATGAATGTAGTGGAGTAAAAAGTCCAATATTTCTCTCTGAAATGCAGCAGAGCACAAGTAGAAAGTGGCATGAGAAGAAAATACTCAAGTTAAGTACAAGTACCTTCAAATTGTACTTAAGTACAGTACTTGAGTGAATGTACTTGGTTACATTCCACCACTGGTAATGAAGTACAGAGACACAGCAGAGCAACAACAGGCATCACATTTTAACATACAAATGGAAAGAAAAGAAGCTTTCGTATCATGTTTGTCATGTCATTGCATCTATTCTGTCATTTCTGTTGGGTTATTTAGTTATTTTGGGCTCATAACTGAGCCTGTGAGCAGTAGGATAACTTGACAGATTAAAAAATAATAATAATAAAGGCATGGCAGCGCTGTTTAGCGCCAGATGCTATCATGACATTCACCTCAGGTTAGCAGCAAAATTGGAGATGCAGTTAACCATCTCTGCATTCTGTTTCTCTGCACCCCACATGCTGTGGAGAAAAAGGGGGAAGGGGGAGGGGGAGGGAGGGAGGACAAAACAAGAGGCAGTTACAAGCCGCTCCCCCATCTACAGGTTAGCCTAGCACAGCCAGACCGCTCACACAAAGACTCAAAGCTAATGGTCGAAGTGCTCCGACACACACATGAGCCACCCACACACTGTAGGGCTCAGGCTGGGTTAGCTTCGGAGACGTCAACATTTGAAAACATTTTCGATGTGAGCTGACAGAAGGTAAACAAAATAATGTAAACACCTCATTGACAAGGACATAATCACTGAAGGAACGTTATTACAAAAACACTGATAGGAGTGGGTTATAATTATCAGAATGTATCGGCTATATTAAAAAAAAAGGAAAGAAAAAATGAAGGCAAGACCTAGTCTACGCTGCAGAAAAGTCTACAAGATTGTTGGCGCCTTATCTTCTAAATTTTTCCCCATCTCTGCAAAGACTGTCAAAGACAGGGCCATACAAATGCCAAAACAAACATCACCTTATTAATGAATGCTCATTTAAACCTATTAGTAATGTTGATAGGCTAATTTGGACTTGATAGACTGTTATCATCATTATAAGGCTCAGATATGTTTTGCACCTCCAGACAGATTTAAAAGGAAAATAATGTTTTTGTCGAAAATTGCTCTTTTGATTGAACAGGTTGCTGTGACTGGGACTAGAGGGACACTTTAAATAACCAGCAGCGTGAAGTTGTCCTGAACGCATCCTGTAAGGCAGGGGTCTTCAACGTTTTTTAGGGCCGAGGACCTCTAAGCTGAAAGAGAGACGGAGTAAGGACTCCCTAACTACAATACACATATTGTATAAAAGTAAGTTGCATGTTAAACTTGGGCCGGATGTATGAATATATATTATTCATACATCATGTTTTAATGTTAAACATACATGTGGAAGGCACAGTGAATACTTAAGCTGAACTGTATGGTTATCATAGTGGCTACCGCACCTATGGTAAGCTTTTCTTCAGTGTATTGTTTTTTTTTTCACAAAAAAGGCCAATTTAGCTTGACTATTAAAATGTTGAAATCATATTGAAGTGTTTCCTGAAAAATAACTAAGCAGCTCCTACTTCATGACCCCCATCCCTGTGTTACGTAGAGTTTTTTTTGCGTGTCTCTATGACGTGTTACGTTAGACAGCCAATCAGCAACATGATTAGATCTTGGTAGAAGCATGCTGCGTGCTTATTGGCTCACTGACTCTGATGAGATTGACTCCTTAGGAATTGAAATTGGGTATTGAATGACGAGGCATTTTTCGATACTCAATACTTTAGAGGCAATTCAGTCTGTGCCTAAAAAGTATTGAATTTAGTATCCAGCCCTAGCACTTACTCCTCTGAGGACCCCCATAGGGGGTTGAATATCTCTATGTTGAATATCTCTGCTGCAAGGTGTTTGTTCAATAACTGACATTACATCCTCTCCATCATTTACTAGTTGGCCAAACAAGAACAAACTTCTTCTTTCAAGGATGCGAGCCAGTCCAGCTTTTAGAGCGTCAAATCCTGAGAGTCTGCATGCCGGATAACAGAGCTAGCTGCCTCGCAACCAGACCTAAAGGAGCTAAATCAGAGTGGGACTCCCGCGGGAGTCAGAGCTGAGTGGTGGTGGTGGTTGGAGGGGGGGGGGGGGGGGGTGGGGTGTATCTAGGTCACCGCAAAGATGAATCAACCATAGCTGGGCTGATGCTACAGCTCCATACGGGAGAGGTGCTTCGAGTGTTTGATGTCACGGCTGACCTGCACGGCGCGGATTAAAAAGAAATGTTGTCCGATGTTTAGGCCTGTAACAATTCCACAGTTTTGCTGTAGAATTAATTGTCTCAGAAATGATTGCGATTAACAATGTATGTAATTGTCTCGTTCTGTCAATGATAATAAAAAAAAATCATTTATTTTTTTACTTTTTTTCCCCAAACAAATTCAAGTTTTGAATAAATCCCAGGATACATCTTTGGGTTGTATCACAGTCATGTGACCCAGATATTGTAACAACACAGGTACACAGCCTATGAAGTAAACCACGCCTCTTTATTGTCATCAAATATTGTATTTTGTTCTAACATAAAATTGACAATAGTACACTCTAAGAATGAATTCTGTAAAATAACAGAAAAAGTTCTGGCAGCTCATTACACAGACTTTGTACCGTAATTAAAAACTGAAATTTTTTGTGTAGAGATACAGAACATTTTCAGTTTGGCCGGAACATGAAATTCTCTCAGCTGCTCTGTTATCAAACTTCTGAAAAGTTTAAATAACAAAAAAACGCGACAAAAACAGTGTAAAAGGTGTCAAAAAAGTTTTAAAAAACGCCCAAAATGTCGAAAAAGCAACAGCATAAACTTCTTTAATCTCCCAAAAACTCTGTGGCCGACAAAAGTTGTCAAAGCCCAAATTGTGCAATTCGAAATGTAAAAAACTAAAATACATAATGTGAATCACGTTCTACGGACAATTTCTGTTCAAATATACAGTCATACAACTGTTAATACACAGATATTTCTTAGAGTGTACAGTATTATATAGTCTTCAGGACCTTAGCTAAAGTTTGCAGTTAAACAAAAAAAAAAACGCAATTAGGTTAAAAATAAAAATTGCGATTAGACAGTGATATAACAATTGTTACAGGCCTACAGTTTAAAGAGAAAAGGTTAAATGAAGAAAAAAAGCGGCTTACACCAAGTTACTGAGCGATGCCAGGCTCAGCTGCTGGGACTGTTGCTGCTGCTGCTGCTGCTGTTGCTGCTGCTGCTGCTGTTGTTGCTGGGAGACTGTGGGTTGCTGTTGCCAGGCAGCCATGTTGCCAGGCACCAGCCCCGGTGGTGTGAACGTCTGGAGCGCCGTGAGATCCGCGCTCGTCAGCTGGTACTCTGAGATAAAAGGCACGGAGGGAGAGAAAGGAAGAGGAAAAAAAGAAGGTGGAGAGGGGGATTGTTTTTACATCATACAACTTTCTGGCGCATTAATATTAATCAGAGCTAATCCATATTAATGGAGACCTTTGAAGTGGAATCCTTCCAGAAGCTCGCACGCACAATGAACAAAGTGAATATTCATGGTGGTTTGTGGCATCACACTGCGAGGTTTTCTACATGACACTCAAACATATTAATGACATAATGCAGGACTTCTAGCTCATACTTTAACGTTTGTTTGATTATTATTCAGTTTTAAACCCACTGCGATATTATGCGATATGTCGCAATTCATTACCTTTTGTTCCAACTTCCAAATCGGGGCTTCAAAGTAAAACTTTGTCAAAATGTTTTACCTAAAAAGATGCATTGATACAAAGATCCATACTACAAAAAAAGCTATTTGTTTTTATTCTAGCACCAATAAGTTAAATCCTCATGTCCTCAATCCTCAATTTCTATATTATATATAAAAGATAGGTACTTGGCGTTTGTGTATCGATCCAGAAAATATCGTGACAATGTGCTTTATCGATGTTTCCCCCAACCGCAGTGGACGCGTGACATAATGCAGACTTGTATCTCATACTTTTATCTTTTACGGATGTTTAATTATTATTCAGTCCTGGTGGTAATCTCCAGAGGCCCCACGATACAATATCATCACAATACTTATGTCACGATACGATATTATTGTGATTGTAAAATTATGCATTAAAAGGAAAATGTGTTTGTATCTAAAAAGATAAATTTCTCTGTTTGTTCATCTCACTTCAAACAAGCAATTTTTTTTTTTTTACAAATGCATGCTATGCAAGTTGAGACAGTGGTAGCCCAGGTCTCATTCAGGTCAGTGTCCAGCATCACCTCATAACCTTTCCAGGCAGAGGAGTACTTCAACTTTGTGCCTCCATAGACTCAGGGAATCTAGCTGTATGGTAAGGGAATGTTTTGTTTCAGGACTTAGCTCAGGTCTCCTTTTGGAGGTCAGTAGGGTTGGGTACCGAAACCGGTGCTAATACGGCACCGTGCCTAAAAGACCGGTATCTACCGGACCGAATTGCAACGCAAATTTCGGTGCCAATTAAATGCCTTTTGCGCTGCTCTCTGATGCTCTGAAACGGACGTTAGAGGCAACAGGAGCATCGCTGCACGTGACGCTAGGGAACACTTCACCTGACAGCAGGTAACGTTAGCCTACCCTTAGCTAGCAGCTGGAGTAAACGGTTAAAATGCTGACAGCTAAACGGTGTAAAAGTGTGTCTGTATTTCACTGGAGAGGATTCCAAAGCTGGGACGTACAGCAGTCTGCAGCTGCCGTTGTTGGAAAAACAACACAGACGGTGCATTCACTTGAAACTAGTAAGCCTCGTGGTGCATTCAAAGTTATTGTAAAATACCCCATTCCCTATTACCCTATTTTTTAAGTATCGGTTCAGGCACCGTTTAGGGATTGGCACCAAAAAACGATGGGGATGGGGGTGGGGGTGGTGCTTGATCATGGAAGGCTTGTGTCATGTGGACGCGCCGACAGTGTTGTTGTCATGAAAAAAACTACACACTATAGCTTTAACGTGCAATTTATATAATAAAAGATCGATACTTGTCATCTGTGTATAGATACAGTATCGCCACAGAAAATATCGTGATACTATGCTGTACCAGTTTCCCCCACCCCTAGTGGACGCAGTGTTGCGTTTCCCACCCTGATGTAAACCCACAGGTTGAGTTTGAGCTGTCCCCTACCAGTGTTGTAGGCCGTCTGCATGCCGGAGAAGGGCGCCAGGAGACTGGGTGTTGCCACGGAGACCACTGGAGTGGTGAGCGACTGCACCACCTGGGAGCCACCTAGCCGCTGAGCATTCTGGGAAGACAAAGAGATGGATGGAGGAAGATGAGACATTGAGACACGGGAAGTGGAAGAGGCGATTAGTGCTGCGGTGGCCAGAGGCTCCAGCTGACTGAAGAGTAGGGCCGCATCTAACGACTATTTTCATGGTCAATTCATCTGTTGATTATTTTATGGATCAATGGATTAGTTGAAAAAAAACTTCATAAAGTGACATTTTCATGCAATGGGACCTTCAAGACAGCTCGAGAGGTCTCTCCAGTGGTTAGGAGTTGCCAGTAAGGGCTGCTGATGATAAAAGTGCGCCAATACTTCAGGAAAGGAAGGATGCTTTGGAAATGTTTGACAACGAGCAGTTAATCAATTGTTTGGACAGAGCAGGCATAAAATATAATAACATCTAGGCTATATATAGGCATGTCAGTTACAGCACACCGATTTAAAATGTGTAATTAAGACATGGTGGAAAACATGTTTGCATTTCATTTCCAATGTGTATATCATAATGTATTCTCTTGAAAATCCTTCATTGTCAAATGTGTGTTGAATGTAAACTCCTCTTTTACCAACTATCTGAGAATATTCTTAAATAAGGAAATCTATTCAGTGATTGGTCCATGCCTGTCGTCATCCAAAATCCTGTGAAAGCAA
Organism: Perca schrenkii; assembly: GCA_025617405.1. NCBI lineage: Eukaryota > Metazoa > Chordata > Actinopteri > Perciformes > Percidae > Perca > Perca schrenkii. The sequence goes on from CM046792.1 coordinate 33,964,537, forward strand.
AGTGTCGTGAAAGACACTTAAGATATAGTTCTGCACTTCACTTAAATTACAACTGAGATGCTTGATAACTAACTCTTGAGCGCAGATTTGAGCCAAGAATTGTTTAACTCTTAAGTCAATTCTTAGCAGCGTTCTTGTGAGTAATTCTCAGCGGTTTGATAAATTCGGGCCCTGGTCTTTATCTCCTTTTATGGGCCGAGTGCAGGAGTCCACGGCACATGACGTCATCCATTCTCGACAGCAATAATGATAATGGCTAGCATGTGCTTCCCCACTGCGCAGCAGAGTGGCTGCAGAGACCTTGCAATGTGACTGAGCACAATTTAATTACACTATTACTACTGAAATATGTGACTATAAACACAGCTTGTTCTACTTTCAGTTGAAATATAAACCAGAAACATTATGCTGCGATTGAATTGAACCCTCTGCTTTACGGAGCTGAAAGCGCAGCAACTCTCATTAACTTTCAGCCCACAGTTTCCCTGCCACGTTTGAAGTTTTTATTGGCAGACTAAATAAAGAAAAAAGATTCTAAAACAAATCCACCAGAGCAGTTCTAACTGGAGACTGACATAACGAACAATCGCATCACTTCACCGGGCCTGTGCAGGCCAGTGGAAGATGTTTGTATGCACCGTTCCACGGTCCAAAGTGTTTCTGCTCCCTGAAGAAGAAAAAAAAAATCCAAGCACCTTTCAGTTCTCTCCGAGGCGTTTTAACTTTCTTTTTTTTCCGGTGACACTTCAACATCTGCGTGCAAGATGAGAAGTGTCTCCCGTCTCAAAAGGCGGCGTTGGCACGGCAACGCTGTCGCCAGGGCCGGGCGCTCGTGTTATGTAGCGTCACGGTGAGAGGTGTTGTGAGAGGCGTCGACCGTGCTGGAGAATCATGCTGACAGGAACGCATGCATCGACAAGGCTGACAGACGAGAGACGAGTGGGGATGAGTGGGCTTGTGGTTCCAAAAAGTGTGTTAATGTGTGCAGGGAGGTTTGCGAGGAATTAACACACAACGTGGGGTGTTTGTTTTGAGGTATGTGTTTATGCAGAAAAATTTGCATGCACTCATGCATGCATGCGTGAGTGTGTATGTGTATGAAGAGAAATATGCATACACGGATGTCAGCATAGGTGTGTGTGTGTCTGTGTTTATGCAAAGAAATATGCATCCAAACAAGCATGCATGTGTGCATGTGTGTGTGTATTAGGGGTGGGAATCACCAGAGGCTTTACGATACGATATCATCACGATATGTCACTATGCAGTATTATTGCGATTTTAAAGATATTGCAATATTCTGAGATATATTGCAATGCATTACCTTTTTTCCAACGTCAAATTTTTCCCAATTTCAAATTATGTCCCCAAAAGAAAATGTCAACATCTGTTTTATCTAAAAAGATAAATTTCTCTGTTTGTTCATCTCACTTCAATATTATTGCTGCAAAATGGGATTGTCAAGCAGACAAACTGACCAACACATATATAATAAAAGATCCATACTTGGCGTCTGTGTATCGATACAGTATTGCCAGGGAAAACATTGCGATACTATGCTTTATCGATTTCCCCCCCCCCCCCCACCCCTAGTGTGTATATGCAGAGAAATATGCATACACGGATGTCAGCGTGTGTGTGTGTGTGTGTGGGAGTGTGTGGGAGTGAGGGAGTGAAGGGGTCAGCGTGTGGGACTCCAACGTGTCTGTCTGGGTTCCAGGTTGGAGACTGATCTTTCTCCACTCTGATTCTCCGAGCATCGACACTCAAACATGCACATGCTGAGCAGCTTGCACACACAGCGGAGAGTCGGCTGGCTGCTCCGGTCCCTTCAATATTCCCTCTATAGAGCGTTTGTGCCGCACAAATGTCACGTTAGGCTCTATTGTACCAGCACATTATATAAACGCACACAAACTGTGTCGCTTTACTTTTAAAAAATAAATACAGAGCCGATATGTTCTATGTCATAAAATGCAACATTTTGAATGTGTTTTTTGGCTCTTTTAAAAGGGTTGAGGACTGATTCCCACTATAGCCACTCGTGTCTAAAATGCATTTATGGTACTGAGAGCTGTTTTTGTAAGTAAGTAAGAAAGTCAAAGTCGGAGTTTTTTTTTTTTTTTGATTTTAGGAATTACGCTTATTTTCTTTCTTGCCAATAGTGTGGAAGCAAATAAGAGACATGTATTTGAATTGTAATGGCCACTGAGAACTTATATTGAAATATTTTACTTTGAAAACTACGTGTCTGAATGTATACGCTCTGAACGCATCTTCAAAATGGAAATTAGAAATGTCTTGATTGAAAAATCTCCAATTGAAAAAGCTGAATTTGAATATTTCCCTCTTAACAGTCCCAAACTCTGATCCAAAAATTCAAGTTTCAAAGTTTGAAGAAAAATAGACTCAGGTTGGGGAAAAAAAGAAGAAAAAAAAAAAATCAATAACACAAATGCAATATTACAACATGAAAAACTCTTACAATTCAAATACATTTGTCTCTTATTTGCTTCCATACCAGAGTTAGATAAGATAATTATCACTCACATGTCACATGCTCACATGAAACTAGTCCCAGCCAAGAAATCATTTGGCACATAGCTGTTTTTTACAGTTTGGTTCTTGTACAGATTAAACTAACGAGACACAACGTGTTAATGAGTGAGCTGTAGAGGTGTTTTTAAGAGGATTTAGTTTCTTTCAGATATAGCCCGGCTAGCTGTTTCCAGTCTTGCTGGATGCTGAGCTAAGCTGCTGGATGGTAGAGCTTCATAGTGAACCTACAGACATGAGAGTGGAATCAACCTTCTCTGCAAGAATGCAAGTTAAGTGTATTTCCCAAAAAAATGATTCCTTAAATTATTCCTTCAAGTCTTCAAAAGCAAAAACTGCGAGTCAAGCTACATCTGGTCTGAGTGATGCTTTACAATCTGCAACAATGTCTGCATAACTGAGACCAAGTCCCAAGTCAAAGAACAACCTATTATTCTGTATTGTTGTGGAACTTTGCAAGAATGTAACTCGAAACCGCTTCGAAGTTCGAGTCAAGTTGTCTGGGAGTCAAGTGTCAAGCGAGTCAAAAATCTCACAGCAGTTGAGTCCGAGTCAAGTCTCACGTCCGAGTGGTCTAAGCCTGCGATGGGCCTGTAGTGAACCCCTGAATGCTACAGTCCTACCCCGCCCCTCCCCCAGGAACCGGTGCAGCCAGCTGATTGGTCCACTGTACATCTGTTGCTCCGAGTTCACCGGGGTGCTCTGACTGCTCTTCTTCTTCTTCTTCTACTACTCTGTGAGTCAACCCGTGCTGGGATGCCGGCGGTGTCACGCTCATGCTCGGTGAGATCACACAGAGTTCCACAGCACATCCAGCAGGCTAAAAAGTCTACGAGTCTTATTCACCTCACTCACCAACTCCAGCTCTTCCTCTGTCTGCACGGCGGGGGGCGGAGGGTACAAAAAACAGAGGACGGTTACGCTTCTGCAACAACTAACTGCAGTGAAATATGAACATACATCAAAAGGAACTTAGTCTAAAGTTTAGTCAAGAAGAATGTATTGTTTATTGTATATAGCTACTTTTCCATTTACAGGGATTCGAGTTTTCAAGCGGTGTTGCACACTCGACTTTAAAGGTTTAATTTATGGACTGTAAAGTCAAAATGCAGCCGAACAGATCGATGGCTGAGCGACGGAGAAAGATTGGATCCAGATGTTATATGGAATATTCCCATTTTTTTAATAATTTTTTTGGCCATTTTAGGCCTTTAGTTGTATAGGACAATTGAATACATGAAAGGGGAGAGAGAGAGAGAGAGAGAGAGAGGGGGGAGGGGGGGGATGAGATGCACCAAAGGGCCGCAGGTCGGAGTAGAAGCAGCGGCCGCTGCGTCGAGGAGTAGACCTCCATATATGGGCGCCCACTCTACAAGGTGAGCTACCCAGGTGCCCGGAATATTCCCATTTCTACAACATACGTAGAAATAAGATGTGAAATGTTTCTCAAACATCCCCAAGAAGTCTGGTCGGATTTGTCTGATGGATAACGTGGCTTCTCAGCGCAGTTAACCTCGCTTTACACTCCATTTAGACAGAGTCAAACGCTGCAGAAGTCTAAATGAACTGACGTTTGCGGACAGGAAGCGGTTTAAATCTGGAGAAAGATTTAGATCTTAGCGCTATACTTTAGTGTCCGATGTGAAGCGATTACAGCATGGAGCCGTCCCATGTCAAGTCCGTTCAATTTCTGTGGTTCAGTGTCACGAGGGTTGACGGAAATTGACACAGTCTCCTTTGTTCATTAGGGATATATTATCGCTAAAAAAACTAAAACGGAAATGATTCACATTGATTTTTATTTCCATTAGTTTTTTTGTTTTCAAAGTTTCTACATCAGAAAATGTGTTTCTTTCAAGCAAATTGCCTCACAGTAACATGGGTTGTTCCACACGACGCTCTTCTCAAGGAAAAATAAGGATCAGATCTCTACTTTCATAGAGTTTGGGGTGTTTTATTAAATGTTACAGCATTTGAAAAAACTACGGAATGGTTTCTAAACAGTATCCTGACTAAACTTTGACAGTCTGTGATTATTATTTTTTTTTACTTCAAAAATGAGGTATAATTTCATATAAATGAGGTTTAGTGTACAACTAATGGGAATAAGTTGATGTTAGTGGTATATATGGAGGTAGTGAAGAAAAAGGGCAGGAAAAAAGACACAGAAACCTGATAACAGCTTCAAAAACCTCGGGAAAAAAGGGGTTGAGCCGGGAGGACGACCAGTTGCGTGGTGGACGGGAAGACAACACAAGGGTTAAGCTGGCATTATAGCTTCAGTTCAGTGAGGTTGTGGTTTTTACTTAGTTTCAGTTTACTAAGAATATTCCCGTTTTAGTTGACTCTACCAACCCTGGTTCCCTGTGGGTTTGGGACCCATCGGGGCTGCCGTAGCTGTGTTCTCCACTCACCAGCTGCATGAGGTTCTTGCCGCTCGGCGAGGTGATGACCCTCAGGTCCGGCTTGCGGCTGTTGACCATCTGAGGGCTGTGCGGAGGCGGAGACTTAGCCGGGACTACTTTCCCCAGGCTGTTGCCGTTGGAGACGGAGAGGAGGCCCGGGGAGGCCCTGGCACTGATGTAGCCGTTAGCTGGAGAGACACAGAAAGAAAGACAGAAAGAAAGAGAGACAGACAGAGAGAGATTAAGTGAAGATGGAGGAGGTAGTGTGTTTGTCTGTATTGATGTTTTTAGTATCTGTGTCTACCTGCGAACTCGGTCTGTACTTGTCCGCCTAGGTGTGTGTGTGTGTGTGTGTGTGTGTGTGTGTGTGTGTTTTATGACGTCTGCCTGTGTGTTCTCATTAGCGAGTTGGATCGCTCGTGTCGCACCACATGCTCCTCATCATTTCTGCAGCTCACACTGTGTTTTTGGGCGGCGCTCGGATTTTTCTGCAGCTCTTCCACATCAAAACGGCGTCACACTATCACCAGAACTATTTTCTCTCTCTCTCCCTCTCTCTCTCTCTCTCTCTCTCTCTCTCTCTCTCTCCAGAATGTCGGTCCCCTGTTTGTTTCAGTCTTTTGTACAAGTCTTGTTCTCTCAAAGCAAGTGATATTATTTCAACAAGCATCCAATATATCCCAGTCACTGGAGCTTTACATGTATTTGGACTACGAGTGCATTTCCCATGTGTGCCTGCGTGATTGCATGTTATTATAAGCTCCAAAGATTTGACGTTTTTGGCTTCTTGCCCCATTAGCATTGTGTTTATGATCATTATAATGCATTTGGTGTTTCAAGCCTTACATGGAAATGAGTGTCAGTATCTTGAAACAAGACAGAACAGGGAAGAACAATTACAATTACACAGATAAAATCTTGAAAAAGTTATAGTTGTATTGAAATAGGTTGAAAGAGCTCACTGTAATGACGATTTTTAACTCGTTATAAGCAGATGACTTTAGCTTACTTTATTTTTGAGGATTTGAAAAAAGGCTTACGTTGGGGATATAATGGCAAAAAAAGTAAAAAAGTATTTTCCGAAAACATCTGGTCACAGGAGGAAAAAGGTGAATTCGTGGGGGACTATTTTTAGCGGTGGATTACTCCACATTTGGTGCTCTAGTGAGTATTTGTGGCAGCAGGACGGTGTGTGTGTGTGTGTGTGAGTGGGATTGAGCCAAAATAAACTACAGTGTGTGTTCATGGTAATGAAGGAACCTGTCGCCCAGTGCAAGATATTTTTTTGAATAAACTGAACTAAAAAAATGTGTGGCTCATTGGTGTTTTTTATTAACAATGGATCTCTATGGCACAGAGACAGAAGATGTATCAGACACCACTTGTTAGTTTTTACTTTGTAGAATTATCACCAGATGTAAAAATAGCATGACTTTTTAGAGTGTACAGTACTCTTGCTTTCTGTTTTTTTCTCTTTTCTTTCTCACGGGTGCATTCCAGCAACATGACAGGCAACTTTACACAACGTCTGCTGAACGCACCCTCCTTTTAAACTGCTGACATTCCAAACTCCTACACTGCTGTGTGTGTGTGTGTGTGTGTGTGCGCGCATACTTTGGCGTAGAGCTGGGCAATATGTCGATATTATATCGATATCGTGATATGAGACTAGATATCGTCTTAGTTTTTGGATATCGTAATATGGAATAAGTGTTGTCTTTTCCTGGTTTTAAAGGCTGCATTACAGTAAAGTGATGTCATTTTCTGAACTTACCAGCCTGTTGTAGCTGTTCTATTATTGGCCTTTTCCCCACTTAGTCATTATGTCCACATTACTGATGATTATTTATCTAAAATCTAAGTGTGAAGATATTTTGTGAAAGCACAAACTGTCAACCCTAGAATATCGCCGCAATATCGATATCGAGGTAAATAGTCAAAAATAGCGGGATATCTGATTTTCTCCATATCGCCCAGCCCTACTTCATAGTGAACCTACAGACATGAGAGTGGAATCAATCTTCTCTGCAATAATGCAAGTAAGTGTATTTCCCAAAAATGCAACAATGTCTGCATAACTGAGACCCAGTCCTTTCAAAGAAGAACCTATTATTCTGTATTGTTGTGGAACTTTGCAAGGATGGAACTCGAAACCGCTTCGAAGTTCGAGTCAAGTTGTCTTGGAATCAAGTGTCAAGCAAGTCAAAAATCTAACTTCTATTATTACCCACTTATTCATTATATCCATATTCCTCATGATTATTTATTAAAAATCTCATTGTGTAAATATTTTGTGGAAGCACCGATAGTCAACACTACAATATCGTTGAGGTATCGATATCGAGGTATTTGGTCAAAAATATCGCGATATTTGATTTTCTCCGTATCGCCCAGCCCTACTTTGGCGTCAACCCTGCGTTCAAGGATTATTACGCAATATGCACCTTTTTTAATCCTTTAAAGTGCTGTTGTGTGAGCTACTTCTACATAGTCAGTGTGTCAGCTACAACGTCTTGCTGCGGATGGAGGCAGCAGCTAAACGCGTTTTAGACGCCCTTAAAAACATATACATCACTTTAAGTGTACGCTATATTTAGGATATTTTTAGCGCTTCACCTTGCAGTCAGATGGCCCTTTGCGACGGCCGTTATCTCTGCTCTTTCAAAGCCACCAGACTCCTTCTGACAAAAACAGCCATTTTACTTTGCAGAACATGGGAGTTGCTGCTCTTGGGCTGCCTCCAGCTGTTGTGTTTGTTTGTGTCATTGTGTGACTTTGGTGATTTAAAGGTTCAGGAACTGACAAACAAACTAACCGATCGAGGCAGCGGTAGAGCAGCAACTCCCGTGTTCTGCGTGGCTAAATATAGCGTACGCTTAAACTAATATTTTTTTCACTTAAGCTCTAAGGGGTTGGATCAGGGTTCTGGTGTGTCATGACAACACAACTCCAGCAGACAGCAGCCTGTGTGTGCCGCTGAGGTCAAAAACGGTCAAAGTGGGTATAGGAGGGGGAAAGCAGGGACTTTCCCAGCCCTGACATGCACACACACGCACACGCACACACACGCACACACACGCACAAGATAGCAGTTCTCCATGACGCCACCTCCAGACGACAGCGGCATGTGACTCTGCTTAATCTCAGTAACACACACTACAGGGAGACACACACACACGCAAGATAACTAAACCTTACAACAACAACAACAACCACACAACAGTAACAGAGTAAAAAAGGGGGTTGACTCAGGCGGCAGGCAAAAGGGACTTGGGAAAAGGAGGGATGGAGAGGGGAAGAAGGGAAGAGGACAAAGAAATGAGGCAGAGAGCAAGAAGGTGTAGAAAAGGTAGCACCAAAGGGAAGGAGAGGAAGTAGGGAAATAAAGAGACGGAGGGAAAGAAGAAAGGAGGCAGGGGAAAAGTTAAGGTCGTAGGGGAGGAAAGAAAGAAAGGAAAGAATTTATTTCCTAGCAGTGTCCGACCAATGAGATCGCCTGTATCGTGTTGAGTCACAGCACCCTCCCTACATTATCAGGTGTTTCTGGTAAATCCTGTGACCCTTCGCGTGTGTGTGCGTGCATGTGTGTGCGTGCATGTGTGTGTGTGTTGCATAACATGCACATGTGTGCGTCAATGAGTGATGGGAATCTGTTGCTGGTTGCGTTGTGTTCATGTTTGTGGATAAAGGACGAAGTTGGCGGCTTTGTAGTGACCCCGAGTTATCACACACACACACACACACACACACACACACACACACACACACACACACACACACACACACACACACACACACACACACACACACACACACACACACACACACACACACACCTCAAGCCAACACTAAATCCACACACAGAACAGCCTGGAGTACTGGCACTCTTTGTGAGTGCTCATTTCGTACTGATGCCATCTTCTCATGCATTCTTTTGTCTCTAATCTTCAGTATAAAGTCATTTTTACTAGACCTGCGATGCATTCTTGTTTGAAAGTTTAGGGGTGCAACGATAATTTGTGGAAAAATATGTTGTGACAGAAAAATGCGACAATATGCATCACTGAAAGCAATACAGTTGCCTGAAAATGCTGACAGGCAGCCATATAAGCATAAAAAGTGTCTTAATGGGCCGGCTCATTACATGCAGATGGTCTGGGTGATATCTGCTAAGATTTCTTCATCCACCCCAATACAATGGAGGTGAATGTAATTTACATTTGTACTGTAACTGTGTCCAGATGTCCCGGTTGCGAATTGTATGTTTTGTATGTTGCCAAAAATAAAAGGTGTTCACAGAAAAAGAAGAGAAAGAGGCCATTTAAAAACCTTTACGCCTGAAGAGAATTAAAGTCACTTTGTTATTATTCTAACTTTGTTAAAAACATTCTAAGTTTGCTGGGCCGTGGTTCCTGTTACAGTAACTTGTCAAACCGTGAGATGGCTGTATCATAACAGTGTGTGTCTGTGACGTCTGGTGAAGCCTGCATGAATACACTCCTAATCTGAGAGTGAGTCACAGACGCATGCTGATGTGTCTGGGCCTTTATTTCTGTGTGCTGACTGTTTGTATGTACTTTTTTAGTACTGTTTACATGAGCTCTTCTCGGTGTATGAGTGGGGAAGTGCAAGTGGCTACAGTGTGTGTGTGTGTGTGTGTGTGTGTGTGTGTGTGTGCTGTCTCCGATTACGCGAGGCCGGGTGTGGGAATGTGTGGAATGCTGGGTGACGTCAATGGTGACATTCCCAGAGCCCCGAGTCTCCGGTCAACAGCTGAGAACGACAGACCCAGGAGAGGAGGAAGGAGGAGGACGGAGAGAAAAGAGAGGGGAAGAAAGGGAGGAGAGGGTAGAGGAGGTGAGGGCAGGGCAGCAGAAAAAAAAGTGACAGGGATGAAGGACAGAGGAGAGGAAGAAGTGGGGAGGAGATGAAGAGGACAGTAAAGACGGAGGGAAGGGAGGGAAGGATGAAAGGAGAGGGGAAGAAGGGAGGAGAGGGAAGAAGAGGTGAGGGCAGGGCAGCAGAGAAAAGAAAATAAAAGAAGTAGGGACGAGAAGGAGAAGACAGTAAAGATGGAGGGAAGAGAGGGAACGATCAAAGGAGACAGCAAGAGGGGAGGATAAAATATTGACAGGAAATGGCGTAGAAGGAAGGAACCAAGGAAATTAGGATGAGAGCAGAAATGAAGCAAAATAATGCAAAGAAAGAAGAGAAAGAAGACAAATGTAGACAAAGTTTAGGAAAGAAAGACAAGTGGAAGAGATGAAAGACAGAGGAAAGGAAGAAGTGTGTGGGGGGGAGGTGGAGAAGACCGTAAAGATGGAGGGAAAGAGGAAAGAAGACAGCAAGAGGAGAGGATGAAATATTGACAGGAAACGGAGGAAGTAGGATGAGAGCAGAAATAAGGCGCGAATAAAGAGAGAAATAGAGAGAGACGAGACATTGGTAGAAAGGACAGAGTGTGGAAGGTAAGGGGAGAAGGAAAAGGACAAGGAGAAAGGCAGAGCAAAGAGGGGAAAAAAGAGAATGCAAAGAAAGAAGACAAAGTTTGAGAAAGAAAGACAAGTGGAAGAGATGAAAGACAGAGCAAAGGAAGAAGTGGGGGGCTGGGGCAGATGGAGGGAAGAGAGGAAAGGATGAAAGGAGACAGCAAGTAATGAAATATTGATAGGAAACGGGGCAGAAGAAGGGGACGGAGGAATTAGGATGAGAGCAGAAATGAGGGAAAAGAGAATAAAGAGATAGCTAGGAAGAGCCGAGACATTGGTAGAGTGGAAGACAAAGAACAAAAGATAGAGTGCGGAAGGTACAGGGGGAAGGAGAGAGGAGAGGAGGAGGAGGAGGCAGGGAGAGATAAGTGACAGAGGCGACAGAGCGATGAGGAAGCAGCCGGATGGATCAGGTCACCCTGGGATGAAAAGGTTTCGTGTTTTCGACACGCGAAGGAGGCGGGACTTTGTTACAGCGAGCTGCCTGGGCTCCTGAACGCAACATTCATAACAGGAGCTAATCCAGGACTCTTTACAGAGAGAGTAGGCCTAGAACACGCTCGGTCATTTACAAAGACCCGACAACTGGCTCCCAGAGCGAGCATTTGGTGCAACAGCTGCGAGGAAAAACTTTTATAAACGGGCAGAGACCTCGGACAGACACAGGCTGTGTTCAAAAACCCTCGTTCACTCACTCGCTTTCTCCTGGATGGTGTTTATTAAACCCTCCTGTTGTCCTCGGGTCCCATTTGACCCATTTTCAAAAAGTTTCAGTATCAGAAATTTTGGCTTTCTTTCAACCACATTGTCAAAATGTATAACAATGGATGGTTCCGTACGACGCTCCTCCCAAGTTAAATAAATGATCAGTTCACTACTTTCACAGAATTTGGGTGTTTTATTCAATATTAAAGCATTTGAAAAATAAATTAATAAAAGAATGTAGAAAAAGGTGACAAAAATGTCTGAAAAAAAATCAAAAACGTGGAAAAAAATAATTAATAAACGCAGAAAAAAAAATCGACCAAACCATCAGGAAAACCGACAAACGTACCAACATGGGGCGAACGCTGTTACTGGGTGAGATAGAGGCCGCCCCAATAAATTAGAATTTTTAATTTTGACCCAGAAAGACAAAAAGTTGCACAGTCTACGGGAAGACAACACAAGGGTTAAATAGTGAACTATATAGGTAAGGACCCAACCAGATTTCGGACACTCGCTGAAAATATTCCTTATGCGTCAGTAGATGCCCAGCATCATGTAAACAAACCGAAACAAACGTACTTCTAATACGTCCCTGAAACAAACCGAGCACGCAGGAGGACAGTAAAAGGTTGGGTGGATGTTGCATGTTACATTTCAACTGTTTAGAAACCAAAGCCCGCTCCATATTTCCCTTTCCCCACAGGAGGGAGCTACTGCACGTTACCACTTTGTAAAAAAAAAAAAAAGAAGCTAATTCCCATTTAAAATTAATCCTATATTGCGATGAAACAAGTCACAAAACATCCCAATGCAATACAATGTCTCCAAAAAAAAAATCTGAATTATTAGTTAGTTTCGACTGATGTGTGGTATTGGCAAGTTTATGAGCAACTGCTCCCGGTGGGATTATTTGGAGTGAAAAACATTTATTCGAAACCTGACAGTAATTTGTGGGCAATGTGTACATGTGTTGGGAATCCAAGGTCTTAATTTATTAAAAGATATAGGTCATGATATACATGTATATGGTTTTCTGGTCATTCAGTAAATAAATTGTCTTGAAAAAAATGAAAATGACCACATGGGAAAGCCTACTTTTATACTCCTGTGTGATTGAAAAACGTAATAAAATGAGATATTTTATTAAGAACTTTAGTGCAGACTATCTCGACGACCCGTTTAACCACAAGGTGTCAACATTTTACAAAAGCTCAATTTATTTAACTAGTAGCATATGTGAGAATTTTAGATTCATTTTGGCAGAGAGACCTTGATTGTGCAATTGACATGGATACGTGGAAACAGATTATGGCTAATAATGGTAAATATATTAAGGAAGCTAGGGGGAAATTTATTTAGTATAAAATATTGCACCGGTACTACTGGATGCCAAATAGGCTTTTCAAAATAGGACTGATAAGTACCAACACATGTTGGAAATGTAAAACAGAGATGGGCACCTTTTTGCATCTCATTTGGGAATGCTCTATGGTCAAACCATTTTGGCATAACATATTGGAATTCTTAGGGACATGGGCAGGAGTAACCATGCCGATATCTCCAAGACTACGCCTTTTAGGAGATAAAACAGAAATGCCAAACCCATGACAAAAAGCACATATTCAGCCCTGATGGTTGGGATAGCCTCTGCTGCCAGAATTATACTGAGACACTGGAAATCACCCACAAACCCAAAAATGCAGGAGTGGAAACTCCCCATCAGTGAGACAGCATCATATGAGGTTATGCTGGCTAGGATAAAGGGCCAAGAACCTGGGACTCTGGGGATTTGGGATTACTTGATGGTCCACCTGACCTCTAACTAGTAGCCTGATTATGGGACTGTAACCAGATTTTTATGCCATGTCTATTTAATTTACTGATATTTTGTTGGATTGTTCTATTTAACTAATACTACTGGACTTTGTGTCTGCTCAGCTTGTACATTTTTCATTTTTCCACACTCCTTGTGACCAGGATATCTTATGCTTTGACTGAAATGTTATTTCACTATCTGACCTCTTCGTCTTATTTCTATTGTGTAAGCTGTACCATGTAAGCTGTTGTTTGTCATATTTGCAAATAAAAATTTAAATTACAAGAACGTTTAGTGCAAAATGAATATAAAGTGCCCGGATCAGAACGTAAAGCGTAAAGATGGAAATATTGCCCTAACGCTGTTTGGCTGCTGGTTTTTCAACATCCCAATAGAAATGTTATAGAAAAATACATACAGATAGACATTTTTATACCGTTTTGGCAATTATATATAAAGTATGTATACATACACATATACTGTGTATATATCGTCATATGGCCCAGCCACAGCAGCAGCATGTTAACACAAGTTGTCAACTGATGCTGAAAGTAACAACAAGTAACATCATGATAAAGCTAAGACTTTTAATATGCGACTCATTCATTTTAACCATCTGAGGGCCAAAGACGCACCGGCGAGTCCAAGAGATGTTTGACAACAATCCCACTCAAAAAGCAATATTGCAAAATTTCATTTTAGACCTTTTTTTACTATTTCATTCATATATTATGCTACCTTTGTGAACCCAAGACTTTTGTTAACTCACTTGAAGCACCAAAACAATTGAGTGTAGGCATGTTTTCACAAGAGATTTGAGATATATTTCCACTTTAGGGCCAAATGATCTCTTTACACGTTGCACTGGAACAATTTCGGGCAGCAATAAACAGAAAGCTGAGTTTGTTCTGAAAAGTTTGATGTGGAACACATGGGGATCAGGTTATATGCAAATACCCTTAAAACGAGAATTCAAGAAGATGTCTTAAAATGCCCTTAGAGGGGTTAAGCAAAACGAACTGCAGGAATTAAGAATGCAAATATTCAAAACGTTAAAAGGTGCTGTAGGTATGATTGGGAAGATCCAGGATTTAGACTAAGCCAAAGAATTTGAACATCGACAACTTCTCAGTCCCTCCCCTCCTTTCCACTAAAGCCCAAAACGTTCTCCTAAGCCCCTCCCCCCACAAGGGGGAATTAATCTGTGTGCATGAGCAGTGATTGACACGCAATTAGACACCCCCCATGCCCCTGATTGGTGCATCTGAACAGGGAGCAGTGGATTTTTGCAAATCGTACTACAGGCTGTAGGTGGTGCCAGATTTTTTTTTGTAGTTCTACTGGAACATAGGGTCAGTTTCAGCAAATATGACAGAACGTTAGTTTTCCTTTTAAAGTCTGCACCTTTAAAAGGAAGTTTGATTTCAACAGTTTCAGCCACAGAGTATAAGATGTGATGCACTTTTCCAAGACTGACACAGGAGGCTGGAAAACTACCAGGGAAATAAAATTACTTTATATTGACGTTTCTTTAAAAAAATTTAATAAAATACTTTATACTGTGATTGGAATATTGTGTTCCAAAAGTAGTGATTTGATCTTGTGACATTACAAATGCACTTCCGCTCTTTAAAATTTCCAAAAATTATCTCTCAACAACTCTCGTGCATTGATCAGACGCCAACTTTTAAGAGCCCCGTTTCAGAGAACGCATTTCATTAATAGCCTTCAAACTTTTAATCCCAATATTGAGACTTGGCTTTGGCATATTCCTCTGATACAGTGCAGGGAAGTTAATATAAATGTATTGATTTCTTTTGGCCAACCTTACCCTGAGACAATACGTTTATCAAGTGAATATAGAAAGAAAAAAACCCAACCTTCCTTCCCACCATATCTATTACACCAGGCTGGCTGGCAGTATCTGTCCAGGCTAATGGGATTTAAGGGGAGAGCTCTGGCCAGTGTCAAAGTCACCTCTGAGGAGAGTCCTGTGCCAAGAGAAGGGACAGTTGGCTGGGGGGAGAGGGGGGGGCGGGGCGGTAGATTATTCCAGAGAGAAGACGAGGGGGAACAGCTGAGAGAGACAGGATGAGAGGGGGAGGGAGGAGCAGCGGGTGAAGACGGGGAAAGAGTAAAGCTGAGGAGCTGTCAGGATCCCAGGCTTTCTTCCATTTGGTGTCGTCGTTACCGCGGCTGCACACTATATCGTTTTCATATCCTCATCGTGAGATCAACCGCCGCAACCAACAAATCGCAGAAGGTGGCGACATGTCGCCAAAGACACCATCAGTAGATTTATCAGTAGAAAACGGCCCTTCAAGATATAACTGTCACGTTTTTTTAGTGCCTTTTATATTCAATTCAATGTTCAATCTGTTAAATTAAAGAAGAATGGAAATGATTTCCCCTCATTTGTTTTAAATTCAACAAGTAATTTGTTGTATTTTAGCAGAATACTGACCGCGGCAGAAATGTAAAACGGCATTAATAGGCCTATAGTTATCGCTATATTCAACGATGTTATCGAGGGCTGGGCAATATACAGTATCGATATTATATCGATATCGTGATATGAGACTGGATATCGTCTTAGATTTTGGATATCGTTATATTGTGATATGACACAAGTGTTGTCTGTCCCTGGTTTAAATGGCTGGATTACAGTAAAGTGATGGCATTTTTTTTAACTTACCAGACTGTTCTTGCTTTTTTATAATTTCCCCACTTAGTTATACACATTAATGATGATTAGTTTATCAAAAATCTCATTGTGTAAATATTTTTTTGTAAGCACCCATTGTCAACCCTACAATATCACCGCGATATCGATATTGAGGTATTTGGTCAAGAATATCGTGATATTAGATTTTTTCATATCGCCCAGCTCTAATGTTATCCCATATTTCCTTCGTCTGCGCGTTACATCGTTACAGTAAAGATTTCACATTACTGACTGTAATATTTGGGCTCCTGGCATCATTTTAAACCAGCTGGTTTCAAGTCGGAGATGTGACAGGCTGGTAAAGGTTTTGCCTGGTTCCAGACGTCTGAATCACCACCCACATCCCTGCGTCTGTTCCAATGATTCAAATGACGTCTGCTGTTGTGCTCACTGACGGCTGTTTCCCCCGGTTGGATAGACAATCGGCCAATCACAGCTTTGTGGGCAGGATTAAGAATGGCCACAAAGATGGACGCGGCTGTAAACCCATAACAACTCTCAACGTTAACGTATTTCTTTATGAAAAAACTTTCTTTGTGAAAAAACGTTTTTAGGCCCTGAATACTTATACTCTCTGAATAAACCGTGTGAAAAGAAGTAGCAATTCTGTCTCAGAAACTACATTTCTTCAAGAATTCAAGGTAACACTTAAAAATAATTGCTATACAAATGGATCATTTTGGGGGTGGAGAATTCCTTTTAAAAAGGACATTTGTCAACACACAGAGGAGGACATTCACGGAGTTCTCAGAGTCAGATATCTCGGCACATTAAACCGAAACTGCCTGCATGGCTGCACACCAACACGAGTAAAGTGGGGAAATGTGTTTCTGTGACCTTTTAATGTTTACACAAGGTGACGAGGAAAACACAATTCCAACTGGCAAACTAATTTGTTTCGATCACTGATCTACAACAAAATTGTGGAATGAATATATTCAGCAGTCATGTGGGAGTCATATTCAAATTTGAGAGTAAAGTCATCTTGAAATTAAATTCAAGCAAGTGTTGAACTGGTGACAGTAGCAAAGTGTCGAGCTCACTTTCAGGTTTTTGGACCAGCGGGCAGACAGCGGACCAGCTCCGTAATATTATCAAATTTTTAAGATATTCTACTTAATTCGGGTTTCTGAGTCTTACTTTGAGAACAGCAACGACACAAACCAGCTGGGGAGCATTCAAAATGAGATTTTCAGTTTTCGGTTTCAGATCCTCCTTTCAAACTCTCTCCTCCTGTTTTGCTCTCACAACCTGAAACTCGTTCTGTTCTTTGGACTGTTTACAAGCAGCTTGCACTGCGAAACCCTCAGCTGTCGCCAGTCAACAGGTGTTGTCGTGCTTGTGTGTAGCACGTCTGTGTGTGTGTGTGTGTGTAGTCAGTGTGCGAGTTGCCACGCAGAAAATATTCTGCGGCGCTCTGCCTGTGAGCCAGATTCAGATTTAAAAAGTCCAGCTAAAATACAGACATCAGAATGAGGGCATTGTGGGTGACATACTGTGTGTGTGTGTGTGTGTGTGTGTTTGTATCAGAACAAACTCAATTGTTCTTAAAGGGTAACTTCAGGGTTTTTTCAACCTGGACCCTATTTTCTTATGTTTTGTGTCTAAGTGACTGATGGGAACAACAATCTTTGACATTGGTCCAGTATTAAGCGAGATCGCTGCAGTCGGCAGCGGCCAAACAAGCTACGATGTAAGTTAATAGAGCAATTGTCCAGCTTGTATTTACCTTCACAAAAGTGCTTGATTTGCCACTGACAGATTAATATTAATATTTATAATAAGTGTCTGACAACATTATGCAAAAAAATTCTAAGGAGGTCGACCTTTCTGTTAAAAAGTAAGATCCTTTTTTTAAACATAAAAACATCTGTGAAATTGCGTTCACTAAACCCACCAGACTCCATGTAAATAAACAGTCATTTTAGCATCGTGAAATACACTTCATTCAAAGTCCACAGAAACAAAATGGTCGCTTTGGGCTGTCTTTAGTCTATAGTTTTGGTTGAAATAAAAACATAGCTTCACCGATTTACATGTGAAAATATGCTGGCTCCATACATGTTAAAAGTATTGCTTTTTTTAAATGGAGTCTGGTGGGTTTAGTGCACATGGCCCCATAGGGTTACATTGCTGCCCGGTTTGCCGCTGCTGGTCAGCGTTCTCAGTTAATACTGGACACATTTCAAAGATTGTTGTTCCCATCAGTCACTTAAACACAAAACATAGGGAAATGGGGTCCAGGTTGACAAAAAAAAAAAGCTATGTTACTCTTTGAAAACGTAGAGCAAGAACAAAATAAAATGACTACTTACGGACTGGACTCGGGCACGCTCCATTTGAGTTCCCCATGTCTCCCAACAGAGCTCCTGTAACAGAACACATCACGGCCATCAAACATAACACCATTCATTTTTATTTCATTTAATATCAAACAATTAATCTGAACAACGCTAATCTAAAAACTCTGCACATCCCATTTTGAAATACATCATTAAGTCAAGTATGTCATTAAAAAAGTGCTTCTGCTATCCACAAGTGGTATCAATTCTATTACCAGGTAATTTCTAAGTGCCCGTTTCACCAGTTATCAATGGTACCCATGTCATATTTGGAGAGAGAAGAAAAAAAAATAAAAAATCATCGCACTTGTTTTAAATTGTGGAGAAAGAAAAGATTAAGTAGCATTTGAAATACAAGATTGTTGAAAATGCAGGATCTTAATTGGTATTAACATTAAACAGAACTGCCAATAAACTTACTGGGTGACTGATGCTCTGAGGTCCAGGCCATTTTTTTTTTTTTCAATCTTTGGTTCGCTTGGTCTCCTTGTGTGATAATGCTTGCATAACCTCAACGCTGCTATGCACAATCAAGTTATGGATGTCATTTTTTCCCCCAGGAAAACCTGGGCCATCATGCATGCTGTGGGGATGCCACATGAATGTATAAATTGTTATAGGACTATAAAGACAAAAGAGAAAACTAAATCGAAACGAAATGTGACAGAAATGTATTGAAATTGCACAGGGAACAATCATGATCAAGACTTTTTTTTAAAAACTGGTCTTCCAAGTCTTGGAAATCAGGGGAAACAAAAATAAACACTGTGCCAGATGTTCGTACATTTGCTAACGTAGCGTTATCATCGCCATGTCCAACCCGCAGAAAGCGCACGCTGTGATACGTCAGTTTACGTCGTATTTACCAAACCTGCAGTTCATCGGGTAATCAGCGCCTTTCTCCGCCCCACTATACCGTGAATTGCGCTGTGGCAAAGCGTTAAATACCGGTGCTATGATACGGCTGAGTGCAGACTGCGATATTCCCACTGCTGATGCTAGGACTGTTTGAAATGATCCTGATGCCAATATCTGTAATGTAGCGAGGAGTTGAACAACCGCTGGAATGGGATGTGAACGTTGGTCGCCACTGTCGCACTAAATGCTTGCTTGGGAGAATTACTGGAATTGTTGGGTCTTCGTAAATTATAGAGTGTGGTCTAGACCTACTCTATCTGTAAAGTATTCTTGAGGTAACTCTTGTTATGATTTGATACTATAAATAAAATTGAATTGAAAAAGACATGCATCCGGCGGGATTTCCTGTGGCACCGGAGCAATCCCGGAAGTGGAACGTTGAGTATATAGACTAACAGTACACCGACGTTCTTTAAAGCTGCACTAATCTTTTTATATATATATATATATATTTTTTATAAAAATGTCAAATAACAGTGAAAGGGGTCAGATGCGGTCACATACCCAACAACAACTTTACTGTTTTGGGTCAGTCAATGTTGAGTTCCAGCAGATACATGAAAATCAATTGCTCCATGTACAAAGGCTAAGTCCATGTCGCAGCGGCTGCAGGTTCAACTCCAACCTGCGGCCCTTTGCTGCATGTGATTTCCCCCTCCCCTCTCTCTCTCTCTCTCTCTCTCTCTCTCTCTCTCTCTCTCTCTCTCTCTCTCTCTCTCTCTCTCTCTCTCTCTCTCTCTCTCTCTCCAATCTTCAGCTGCCCTATATAATGAAGGCCTAAAATGGCCAAAACATTATCTTAAAAAGTCAAAGTAGAGCAATGTGCTCCGTTCCTGAACAGCAACCGCCGATATATTTTGTTACAGCACGATATCTCTTTATACCTTCATCTTCTTTTCAAACATGTTTCTTCATGTATTCTTGTGCACTGACACTTATGTTTTGGAATCTTTTGGTGGTACAGATTCAAGTTTTTGGCTCAAAATGTTGAACTCTTTAAAAGGGCAGAAACTTGAGGTCATTTGGGATGACTAAAAAAAATAAGATATGGCTGGATGGACGCACAGAAAAACACCAATAAGCAAATACGATGAACCCAACACGTGTGGTACAGCCGAGTATTTGCACGGCTGAGGTAATGAGGAGGGGGAGGAGGAGGAGGAGGAGGAGGAGGAGGGAGGGCTTCCATTACGGCTATGTGAAACCCTCTTGCCTTCGGAGAATGCCACGTTATGAAAGATGCTGTAATGCATTTGATGCACGTTACATCACCTAATTCTGATTTACAATGAGATTACGCTGGTCGGAACAAAGCTTGATAAGTAACCTTGTCTGAGACGCAAAAATGGGGCACAAATCCTTTTAGTCAGAGGGTGAAGGATTGGTTCGCCACACGGAGGTAGCGGGCGCACACAGGAGTGCACCAGCCAGCCTCAGCCACGGAAAATAATGGATTTCTGTCACTGTGGAGCTGTGTGCACGACTGACAGGTAACCGAGCATGGAGACTGGACATCAATACACTGACACACACTCCCTTCTTTGGTCATTTTGAGCCTTGTTGACTCAGAGAATGTCTATGTAAACGTTCTTCTACATACCCAACACACAGGGTGGAAAAATACCTAAGGAAATAGGTGTTTAGGCAACCATAAGATGGCTAAAAATCATCTAAAAGCTAAAACATTTGGCAATCAGCACTTTGACATACATGTGTGGAAGATAACAAAAGATTGGTCTGGACTGGACTGGAAACAAGCATTTCGTTAGGCATTTTAGGCCTTTATTTCCATAGGACAGATGAAGACATGAAAGGGGAGCGAGAGGGGGAGAATGACATGCAGTAAAGGGCCGCAGGTCGGAGTTGAACCTGTTGCCGCTGCGTCGAGGAGTAAACCTCTATATATGGGCGCCTGCTCTACCAGCTGAGCTAACCCGGCCACACCGGGATGGAAACTTGGCAAATAATGTCAAAGAACTACAAAAAGGAGGCCAAACACAGTAGAGGTCCTTGCAGACTTTCGTATCTTTCGTGTCTTCCGAACAAATGCGTGTTAATTAATCCGCGGCGAAGGATTCCGCAAAGACAATCCAAAATGGGACGCTGCTGTCGCTCTGCCTTTCTCTACCTCTCCCTCAATTCATCCCTCGCTTCTCTACGTTAACAGTAACGTTACCTCTCTCTGTCTGTCTGTCTCTCTGTCTGCCTGTCTGTCTGTCTTCTCTGTCTGTGTCTTCTTGCATTCGGCACCGCGGCTCATCCCTGCCTCATTCCATAAAACTGTTCAACAATTCACAGCTGTGTGAGATAACTCTCTCATTACCTCACACATTTCAATATTGCACTATTATGCTACTTGCACACTGTCTCCTTCATATTTAATATCTAATATTATACTTGTATTTTATTTTGTGATATATACTATGTATGTAGGTTGCAAATGTTTTTTCTAAACGTGTATATACATGTACATTCTTGTTCATTCATCTAAGTATATTTTTCAGTAGTTCTGGCATTTTTCATTATTATTTATTTATTTATTATTTCTAGTATATTTCTTGTATTTTGGTTTGTGTGCGAGTAAGAATATGTGTATGTCCTTAGTAACTTGGTACTTGCTTGTTACAGAATAATTTCCCAATTTGGGATTAATAAAGTCCATCTATCCATCCATCCATCCATCTATCCATCTATCTATCTATCTATCTATCTATCTAGGGGAAAGAGTTGTCTGTCTCCACCGCTACACTGTTGCTCTTCTTTTTCTGTCTGTGTTCCCATATTCCCCTCTTCCATCCGACCTGTTGTCAGTAGACTAGCTGAGTTATGAAATGATACGTTATACTCTGCAAGCGTCTTTCTGTGCTGCATTTCTGGATAGGCTCATACCTTCTCCTTGTCAAAACACATGTAAATGATTGCTAAGGATGTGAACGCAAACGCACAAGTTTTTTTTATGACGGAGGAAATTTCCGGAGGCGTAAACATGATTGACACAACGTGAGGTCGTATTTATTTTTTTTGAATTTCAGACTCAAGTGTGCAAGGACCCTTTAGGCTGCACAGGTTTAAACTGTCGTACGAGAGGTTGACCGACGCTGCTGATTAGCATTTGACGCAATATGAACCACAACAGAAGCAGAGTTTGCAGTGTTCACGTAGTCACTTTGAAGTTCTTTCTCCAGTGTTTTTCTCAGACAAGAAGTCAACAAAGGTAAACCTATAACCATTGAATTATAAGAGCTGCGTATGTGTTAACACACGTCTTAAAGCCACTGCATTAGATATACTTCACATTTATTTGTAAAATAAAATAAAACACGATAGTGGAAATGTAGAGTGGACCTTCTTCAGCTTGCTGTTTACCTCTGAATGTAAAGTAACGTTCTATAATCCTTGTTTGCCAACAGATTACTTCTAATGCTGGCTGGAAAGATTAGTGTCTTAGATTTATATTCTCTTGAAGTCTTCTCTGGAGGAGATGGAGACGGAATGTTTAACCCTCGTTTCGTCTTCCATGCAACGGTTTGTTTTTCTGGGTCAAAACTTATTTTTTACATTTGTCACTTTAGTCGCTTTTATCCAAGTTTTTTTGGTCACTTTTTCCGATGTTTTTGTTGATTTTTTTTCTGCACCTTTTGACGGACATTTTTGTCACTTTTTTTACGTTCTTTTGTTCGATTTTGTTTTCAAATGCTATAAAATGGAATAAAACATCCACATGCAATGAAAGACCTGATCATTTATTTTACCTGTGAAGAGTAATGTTTGTATGGAAGCATCCACGTTACTTGTTATGTTTTTGACAATTTGGTTGAAATAAACCCAAATTTCTGATATGGAAACTTTTTAGAAAATTGGTCACATTTGAGCCAAGGACAACAGGAGGGTTAACACTAGGGCTGGGCAATATATAGATATTATATCGATATTGTGATATGAGACTAGATATCGTCTTAGATTTTGGATATCGTAATATGACATAAGTGTCTTTTCCTGGTTTTAAAGGCTGCATTACAGTAGAGTAATTGTAATTTTTTTAATTTACCAGACTGTTACCCACTTAGTTATTATATACACATTAATGATGATTATTTATCAAAAATCTCATTGTGTAAATATTTTTTTCTAAGCACCAATTGTCAACCCTACAATATCGCCGGAATATCGATATCGAGGTATTTGGTCAACAATATCGTGCTATTAGATTTTTTCCATATCGCCCAGCTCTAGTTAACACAATACTCACATGCTTATATGCACGTTAAAAGGCACAGCTGATCATTGTACTATCAGTCTAAGTGATGGGGAATCAAATCTTTCATTGAGCTCTTCTCTTCAGTTTGGACTGAAGGAACACTTAAAGCCACCAGCACTGACTTCAATGTACATACAGACATGCAAGTATTGTTTTAAGGAAGGCTTGAAACACAGAATCTATTCTTTAAATTGCTGATTTAAACAGAAGCCTGAGTTTCTTCATGTTTTGAAACGTGTCTCTCCACTTTGCTGTTTGTGCACAGCAACAGAACAGCTGTCACTCTAACAGTGTGGGCGGCACTCTGAAGTTGTTTTTTTTTCTTCTTCAGGTTTATTTGTGGAGAAGTTTCGAAGTTTTTGTCAGACTTTGTTTTGTTTTTTTTTCTCCCCCTTCTTCTTCAATTCATGTCAAACTGCCGCCGCAGCTTTCAGAAATGCAAAACTCATCAGTTGCTGAGCATCAGAGGCTTTTTCAAGGAGAGCGCTACCAGATCCCTTGGCACTCAAAGCAGTAAATGAAAAAATCTGTAATATAATAAACTGGATGGATAAATCAGCAGCTGAGAGAAGGTAAACAAAACTGGACCGTTTTATTTATATGAAAATGATCCGAATGATTGATTTTACAGAAAGCAGCCCAGCTGCGTTTCGCCACAGTCTCTTACCTGCACTGGCTGGTCGCTGTGGTAACCCTGGCGACACGGTGTTCCTCTGCAGAGCCGGTTGCTGTGGCGACAGGAGGCGGGGGTCTGTGAGGGTGGAGGTGACGTAGGACGTGGTGGTGACCAGGGCGCCGCCGGGGTTGCTGCTGAACTGGAGGGCTGCCGCCGCGTTCTGATTGGATACTGGCACGGTGACTGGCATGGAGAAGGTGGGCTGTGCGACTGTGGACTGGGGGAGAGAGAGGAAGAAGGCGGGGCTTAGACTGTTGTGTGCCTTCACACGCACACACACACAAACACACGCACACGCTCAGTTTCAGCATGCGAGGTGACTTGGTGGAAAAGCCAAAAAGCTGTGCCGCCTTTCACATCTCATGCCAGGTTAGAACTGGTGGCGCAGCAGCGGGTTATTGCGTCGGGTTATTGGTGACATTGCAGCTCCATCCCACCACCCCCAGAGACGTGGGCCCACCACCGGGCGCGTCAGGAAACATCCTACTGGGCGTGAGAGCCGGGCCGGGGTCTAGGCGTTGGCATTTGCCAATAGGGGGCCCAGTAACAGGGAAAAGTCAAAAATCATTTTAAAATGTAAATGTCCAATCTCACACTTCATCTGAGCTTGTATATCTTTTTTAAGTGTACACATTATTTTATTGTTTGAACAAAAAGTATAGTAACGTTTAAAAAACACGTTCACTCTAAAGTAAAAGTAATCTTTATTCACCAAAAAATGTGAAAAACTAATATCTCAACATCTTGTGCTACTGCAAGGTATGAAGACAATATGTGATAACATTGTTGAATATCGCTATATTACTTGCAATAAATACTGAGTAAATAAGTGTACTCGGGTTTGCATTTCTGTCAGTATTCTGCTAAAATACAACAAATGGCTTGTTGAATTAAAATTTTTTTTAAAGGAAATCATTTCTAACATTCTAGCATGGAACGAATTTAACATTGAATATAAAATGCAACACTAAAAAAAGATTTAACAGTTTTCTACTCATATTACGAACAGAAATCTCGGAGTGTCTTTCGCAATGTGTTTATTGCGCCAGTTGATATTGCGATGACGATAAAAAAACGATATATTGTGCAGCCCTACTTAGGCGTAGGGCTGGGCATCGTTTGGATTTTAACTATTCTGATTCCAAGTGCGATTCTTCCTTTGGATTCTGGTTCTTATCGATTCTCGATTCAGATTCTTTGAGGGGTGGAGTAGAAACAGGTCACGTGCTTATTTCACAAATAAGAGGAAAGTTTTATTTTGATTTAATGGTGGGTTGCAGTTTTACAGCTCTTTAAACGTAAAATAAAGCCACACCAGAGCGCTGCTTACTATGCTCCAAGGTTGCCTGCCAACAAGCGCCTGGCCGCTACGGAAACCAAAACTTGCGCATATTAAATTGGGAACCCATAATCAGATTTGAAACCAAGTCCTCCAAACGATTCCGCTGGAATTGTAATTTTTATTAAACGACTCCAAGTAGGAAATCGGTTCTTGATGCCCAATCCTTTAGGCGTTGGCCGGTATATGATTCTGACGGTATGATGTCACGGTGTCATGGTATTGCTTTAAAATGTATTCTTTTTTTAAAAGTCTGGGTACAAAAACATTTTTTTCTCTCCTTTGAACACAATATAGTTTATTTTTAAAAACACTACACACTGGCAGGGAGAGGGACTTCTAAAGTGCACTTCCTGTCCTTATGTCCACTCCGGTTTTGAAACCGAAACTTTTTCAAACCGTGGTATACCTTGAAAACGGTAATCGGCCCATGCCTAGTCCTACTGCAAGGCCTAATGTATCCTATTCCACCTGAGATATCTCCAGCTGAAACTACTTCTTCTTCTTTAAATGGGCGACCTGGTGACCAGAGTCGACCTGTAAAAGTAACTGACCAGACAGCCCAGGGTCCTGGGTAACAAAAATCAAGGGCAAGAACCCCGGGTTGTCCAGCCAAGCGACCCATTTCACCCTGTTCCAACTCAATCTGAAAGAAGGCCTTCTATATATAGAATATGGGCCAGCGCTGCGCTGTACTGTGCTCAAAGTGCCTGGGACCCAGTTTAATGCAGAGGAGGACGAGGGCACCTTCCTGCCCTTGATCTCTGCCTCTTTTCCTTCTGCCATGTTTTGTAACTTTTTTTGTTGAGAGAAGCGAGAAAAGGGGAACAAAACGGCGAGGTGAGTGAGAAGTATGTCTCACCAAAGCTGAGAGAGATGCTATGCTGTATTTGCCAACACTTTATTTTTAGGGTGCAACATCTCTGAATAATTTCCTAATCGTTTTGCAGGAAGTGAAAAGAGCTACGTCATTTGGTCCCAATTATGAGACACAATAGGGATTGCAGTGTTTCCTCTATGTTGATTTTGTAGTGGCGGCCCGCCATGGCAACATTGCTGCTGCCACGGTATCAGACATGGGGCACTTTTTGCCTTTTAAATGATCCTGCCGACATTATGCACCCCCCTGTTGGCTGCCACTCGTATTGCAATTAAACAACAAGTAGAACTATTCAGAGGTTATTGGGCCCGTCCAGTTTAACTCCACATACTGTTGTGTTGATGGAGTTTATTGTCAAAACGCTCGCTTTCTTCCGAGTCGACTATTAAACAAACAGCTCCACCGAAAACGTCACTGCGGTGGGTCGGTTCTAATCGGGCAACGTTCAACTTGTCAGTTCTATCAGCTCATCGTCCTGATATCAAACCTCTGGAAACAGTGGAATATCATATAAATTGGAAATAGTCTATAGATGTAATCATTTTAAAGGAAACACTGGACATCCTGACAAAACCTATGGTAAATGGAGGGATGGATTTTGGGGTGAAGAGTTAGTGCTGAGGGGACGGAGGTGTGTAAACACTGAGCATACAGCACGAGAGAAGATATATTTATTGTCTGAGGGGGCCAAGTGGAAAACGTTTCACTTTTTAGGTCTGACCAACAGGACGGAACTCTTTCCTAAATTCATTTTGATAGAACACGAGGGAATCGAACCGTCACCTTTTGTGCTACTGTTGTGTTATAGAATATTTAAAAAAAATAAATAAAGAAAACTATACTGTACATCTGTTGATGCATCTTCTGAATGACTAAATAGATGAGTTAATTAATATTAGCATCCAGGGCGAGTTCCATGTCATGTCATAATAATCCTTATAATAATATAATCCTTATTATGACATGAAGAATTGCGAAAGTTTACATTTTACAATTACACACTTACATTTGACTGTTTGTAGGAGAAAACTAAGTAGATGAAATGGAAATCAAAATGAATTCAGTATAAGTTGCACAATACCATAAAGTAGAAAGTTTAGCATATATAGAAAACATGCATTTAAGTTAAATTAATGAATAAAATGTGAATTTATGTGATTGATTTCAAATACAAATGACAGTTGTAGGGAGTTTGGTTGGTGGCCAGTGAAAAACCACTTCGGAAAAAAAAAACACTGCTGGATGGATTTGGATAAATGACCTCAATTATTTCTATTTTCTTATTATTTTATGCTTGCATCAATCTAATTCTAATCGGTCTCTTTTTTACCCAACTTATTTTTCTCAAATATTCAATAATGGTCAGCCAGGATAGATGCACGTTGACATCGGAGGATTTAAAAATGAATTCCTACTGGCTAGTTAGGTTGGTAAACAGGGTTTCTGCAGGTTTCACCTAATCAAATTTAAGACTTGTTAAGACCTTAAGGCCCTTTTGAATGAATTTTAAGATCTATTTCACGACATTAAAGTACAACAAAATGCGGAGTCACAAACATACTTGCACAGTTAATAAATGTATTCAAATTGCATAAAAAGCGAGACAGAATAATAATAATCTCTACATGTATGGCAAATTATATTTAATGGAGCTAAAGAAAGAAGTACAACACCACAGAACTAAAACATTTCAAAGAGCATTAGAGGTTGCGTTGCATGGACGTAGGAATATTATGGCCGGTTTAAAAATATTTAAAACCTAGAACAATACTTCAGCGGATTTAAGACTTTTTAAGGCCTACAATTTAGATTTAGAAATCTGAGACCTTTTAAGACCCGCGGAAACCCTGTGTAAAACTTTCTCCAGGCTCTTGACAAGTTCGAAATTTAGTTTAGGAGTCGAGACTCTTTATGGTACCCAAACTACAGCCATCTCCTCTGGATACCTGTCTTTTCATTGCCAGTCTGTAATGGCTATAATTTGTCCTCGACTCCACAGGTCCTCCGTGATGGCGACAGCCTCTTGTTGCTAGGAGATTGGTGACATAACCAACAAAACCTCTTCACTCCTTCTCTAAATATGAATTTTAAATGGGTCCTCTCCCTGCTCTGCATTGTGCTCCGCTGAGCATTAATTTGTGTTTCTGGCAAATTACGAGCGATTTTTACATTTACCCACTCCAACTCCATTTAACACCGATGCTCCTAATAGCAGACAGGAGTCTTAATTGGGTATTGCTTGTCGTCCTGCAGATTTAACACAGAGGCTGGGAACCTCAGGAAGGGAAAAAAGAAAAAAGAAAAGGTAAATAATTGACTAGGAGCTTTACTGGAGGCTCATGTGAGTAAGCTTGAGGACTCTTCTGTGTGAAGAGAACAAAAAGAGGGGAGAGTAAGCTAACCTATTTTCCCTCAGAGGAGCTCTCGCAACAAGGGTGCGTTTCCTGGATGCAAGGGTAAATCAGAATGAATTTAACTCGTGGCCTACTTTCCCTTTCCCTCCCTCTCGCCCTGGAAGCCTTTGAAAGTTTTTTTCTTCTTCTCTTTTTCAAGCAGCTGTGCATCTAAACACAGATGCAACATAAGAGATTGATTAGTCTAGATCCACGTGATCCACTTCCAGGATTGTTCCGGTGCTGGCGGAAATTTAGCCGGATGTCCTTCTTTTTCGCCAGATGTCCGTTTCCTTCCTCTTTCTCTGCGTTGGTGTTCAAAACTCCGCCGATTTTCTGAGGACTATGGTTAACTGCTCCTCAGATCTCTGCAGGGTAAATCCAGACAGCTAGCTAGACTATCTGTCCAATCGGAGTTTTCTGTTGCACGACTAAAACTACTTTTGAACATACACACGTTCCACCAAAACAAGTTCCTTCCAGAGACTATTTTGCAGAGGCACCGCTAACCAGACCCTTGTCAGCAGCTCTGTGGAGGAAGGTCTGGGCTAGTCCAATTCATTCAAATGAAATATGCAGCTCCGAAACACAAATTAGAAGAAAAAAAAAAAAAATTATGTTACCGATGCTTTCATGGTATGGAATTACAAAGGGTCACGCAGCACTTTCTGTAAATGCAATGCCTAAACACAGTGGGCACCGAACCTTTTCCCGTCAAGGCCCCCCAATGATCCCCACTTATCCCAAAGTCCCCTATCTGACAGGAGTTGCTTTTAGATCAACATAGTCATACACTCATTGTGTTACTTGTGGATGGAAATCTGAAGACTTTTCTTTTTGATGCTGCCTTTTTGTTTTTTAAATCAAGTAATTTCTTACACACTTACAATGGATCTTTTATTCTTGATTTATACCCAAAACGATTTGGGTGCTCTGGTTTGGGTGTATTTTACAATATCGGACATTAAAATTAAAAAAAACTTTAAAGTGACGCTAAAACGTACGGCTGACAAAAATGTCCCAATGAATTGGTTATTCATTCTGTAAGCCAAAAAACCTGAACAGTGAATTAGCAGTGATTACTGGTGCAGCCGAAGCAGCGTTTTTACTGTCATGTGTCACACATTCACACTGCGCCTCTACAGGAGACATTCGAGGCGTTCAGCCTCGTTGCTACGGGCCACCACGGAGCTAGTTGTTAAAGGAGGGAATCTGTTTCTTATTCAATTTCCTGAACGAGAAGCTCAGAGCCAGAACAGGATCAAACCACAGCCCCCACGGGTTAAACACAAAAAAAACCTCAATTTCCCCCCACTTTAACAGTGCCAGTGTAACAGGAACAGAAAGGTTTCGCTCGGGGCTCGTCTAGCAGAGTGTCCTGCACGCTCTCCCTCGCCACTCTCTCCCCATACCCCAGGAGGTATTTCAGTACAAGTAGGATTAAGCTTGTATATCCCGGCCCCTAGCTGTCATGCTGGGGATTATGGTGCAGAGGGGGGGGGGGGAGGAGCGGCGGGTGGTGATGTATGCTTCCGTTTCCCCTGGCGCCCCGTGAAAGGTGTGCCGGGCAAGCAGAGGCCACGCTGAGAGACTCAAGGGCGGTACGGTGGTGGGGGTTGGGGGGGGGTGGTGGGGAGAGCTACCCGCTAGCGCCGTTCGGCTAGCATCCAATCGCAAAGCGCCGAGAGCTGCGGCTCTCCAGGGGAGGTCGATTGGATTTTATTGCTTTAGAGCACGTGTGCACCCTTGCAGATTTATTGGGTTCACAATACATTTTGGCCCGCCTAGTTGTGCGCCAAACCAAAAACACAGGTAAGTGTTTTTTTTTTTTTTTAAAACGGCAATTACCTGTCAGAGAGTTTTCATATTCAGGCTGTGAAAAAAAAAAAGTCTTGATGACTTTAGTAGGGCTTCATTTCAACAAAAATGCGACAAAAAGTGTATAAAAATGTCGGAAAAAGCAACAGATTTACAAAAAGGTGACAAATTGCTGAGAAAGCCACAAAAACGTGGGGAAAAAGCTACCAAAATGTAAAAAAAAAAGTGACATGCAGTAATAAAAGCATGTCAATAAACTCTACATGTCTGGCCCTTGGTGTGATTCTCTTTTTCCAGTGTGGCCCAAAGTGTTTGTGTGGGCTACATTTTAAAAAGGAAAACTCCAGTTTTTTCTGTTCTTTATGTAGTTTTGTTCATTAATCTACCGTACCAGTAGACCAGCACGCCCATGGGCGCACAGGTAGGCACAGGTGCATTTGCTATTTAAACAACGTGGGTGCTGGGCGGTCTTAAAATAGCAGTGACACTTGCGTGGGGCTTTGTGCCGCGCTGCGCCGGGTGCTAGATCTGGCCCTTAGTCTGGTTGTACTGTGTCTCCAGAGAAGTTCAAAAATTAAACCTACTAAGGTTAAATATCAAAACTATTAAAATAAGACCCAGGTTGTTAAAAAGAAACAGGCACTACCACGTAGATGCTGTCGGGACTAACTTCTGTCTAACTCTCCTGCAGAGCCTCAACCACGACTGTGTCCCGTCCCGAGTGGCCAATCGGAGGAGCAGGCAGTCACGAAGAGGGGGGGGAGAGGGGGAGGGTAAATTGAGCGCTACTCATTAAAGTGACATTAATGGTATTATCGAGCACGGAGCGGAAAAATGAATCACGGAGAAATTGGCACATGAGTGGAGCGGTAAAAGGGGCTTGGCAGAGGGCCAGGCAGAGGGCCGAACCTGGATAATGTCAGGAGCAGAACTACACTGGGACTAAAAGGGACCGGTCTGGTAGAAGGTCTCAAAGCAACACTTGAGTAAAAAATACAAGTATCTTACCAAAAAATGACTTTGGTAGAAGTTAAAGTCACCTTTTAGAATATTGTTACATATAGTGTCTGATATTTACTGTGCTTAAGTATCAAAGGTAGTTTTCTGAAAATAAATGTAACCCTAATCCTTACTAGAGGATGGATACCCGACCCGAGCCCGACGGGACCCGATGGGCCTGTGTCTTTGTTAACCCCTGTGTTGTCTTCCTGTCGACCATGAACTTATTGTCCTTCCAGGTCAAAATTGAGTTTTTGTCGGGGGGGGTTTTCAACAATTTTGTCGCTTTTAAGATTTTTTTTTTGGGGGGGGGGTTGCATGGACAGGAAAGGTGGGAGCAAACTGGCTGTGGGTCGGATTCAAACCTGGGCCGCTGCAAAGGACTCCGCCTACACGGGGGGCACGCTCTTACTGGGTGAGCTAGAGGCCGTCCCTGTTTTTGGTGCTTTTGACACTTTTTAAAAAGTTTTTTGTCATTTATTTGAACCCTTTTTATGTCAAGGTTTAGTCAGGACACTGTTTTTTCCAAAAGCTATTAAATTGAATAAAATACCCAAAATGCAATGAAAGTAATCATTCATTTTACCTGTGAAGATCGTTGTATGGAACCCGTGCCGCTAGTTATTTTTTGACTTGCCGAGGCATCAGAAACGGCGTATGGAAGCCAGAATGCTCCTGAGGAGGCTCTTCACCATGGCGACTGTAACTTCAGGTGAGTAATCAGGCTGAAGCGTGCCCTATTTGGCGGCTTGTTCTTACTCACGCAACGTTAAACAGAGTCCCTTTTGGTTTCATCACAACAGTCTGTCAGCACGGGTGGACTGCGTCGCACAGTCTCCAGCGCACATAACGGTAACACTTTACTTGAAGGTATCTACATAGGAGTGACATGACACTGTCATGAACACAGGACACTGTCATGACATAGTCATAACCCTAACTCTAACCCTAACTTGTCATGACAAAAACCCAAATGACACTTACTGAAAGAAGCGTTATGTGTCTAACTCAAGGCCCGCGGGCCAAATCCAGCCCCTTGCAGGATTTGATCCGGCCCGCATATCAATTAAGGTTCATAATAAATTTTGGGCCAACTTAGTTTTTGTCGCTTTTTCAACGTTTTGCTGCTTTCTCTGAAGTTTTTGGTCACTTTTGTCGACGCACTTGGAGTTTTTTTTTTTTCAATGATTTTGGGATTGTTTTTTTGCACGTTTTCTGAAGTTTTTTTTTCTCTGCTTTTTTTCTACCTTCTTTGTTGCTTTTTTCTTTGATGGTCAAGTTACTTTTTGGGGGCTTTATGTTGACCAAGCTGTAAGTGAAAAGACTATATGGGACATGCAATAATACAGTACAAGATGTTTGACTTTTTCTATTAAATAAAGCATGTCAATAAACTAGACATGTCTGGCCCTTGATGTGATTCTTAGTTTCCAGTGTGGCCCTTAGTGAAGTCGAGTTTGACACCCGTGTCTTAAACTGTTTGACTTGTTTATAAATGTTTATGACACGCTCATGACAGTGTCATGTCACTCTTATGTAGATACCTTCAAGTAAAGTGTAACCCTCGTAACATATTACAAAACTAGTCTAGAAATGGAAAACTCGCCTCAGAGAAATCAGGAAAAGTTGCTGTGAAGAAAGGAGATTTGAAGCTCCCTCTTAGTCAACTAATCGGTCGTTTAGGTCTTAGTTAATTATTAGTCAAATATTTCTTTAGTCCATTAGTCATGTTTGATGGTTTTTCATGCTGAATGACTTATTTCCAAGAAACGTAAGAGCATATCTCTGGTAAACACAAAAATTAAAGTGGTGCTTTTGCACGACTCTTTGCCGAGAAACTCAGATCTACAGATCTGTCGATTAAATCAACTAATCGATTAGTCGATACAATTGAATGAGTGTTAGTCGACTAAGAAGTTCTTCAATCGAGCACAGCCCTAGTGATTTGTAGCAGTTAAGTTAACAAGTTTTAATAATTTGTTTAGAAACTGATTTGTTTAAATTGTCGTTTAATCCAGTGGTTCCCAAACCTTATTGGTCTGAGGACACCCGTTTATGCAATACTGTAAGCTATTTATTCCTACCATTCATTCATAACTTTTAGTGAGCCATTTCAGCCAATTATGCAAAACTTGTAGCTATTTATTTCTACCATTTATGTTATTTGTTACTTTCAGCTGCCCATTTAAAATCCCTGTGTTCAGGTGCTACAGCGGATACATCTTTTAATCAAATTATAGATTCTCTTTATTTCAAATTCTGCTTCACGATCTTTCCATGTACCCCCTTGGCACTAGCACAAGTACCGCCTAGGGTACCCCCCCCCGGTTGGGAAATCACTGGCTTAATCAGCTGACAGAAAGTTAACCTGCAACTACTTTTACATTCGTCATCTTTTAAGCAAATGTGTTTTTAGCCTTTAAAATGTGAAGCAGCTTCTATGCGCCCTGTATGATAAAAAAAAAGCATGGAATAGCTTTGGGTTCCTGGATTGTTGGTTGGAATCAACATGGCATTTAAAGACGTCGCCACGTCATCTTTTTGTGACATTTTATACACCGACTATGAATCAAACCAATAAATGATCAGCAGATGAATTGATAATGATAATAATTCTCAGTGGCAGCCCCTGAAGTCAGTCAGCTTGGCCTCTCTGCCCTACATTTCCTGCTCAGTCCCACACCATCAGAGGGGGATTGTGGGTAGTGATTTGGTGGGTGGGTGGG
This sequence comes from Perca schrenkii, assembly GCA_025617405.1. Classification (NCBI taxonomy): domain Eukaryota; kingdom Metazoa; phylum Chordata; class Actinopteri; order Perciformes; family Percidae; genus Perca; species Perca schrenkii. The sequence continues at coordinate 33,998,585 of CM046792.1, forward strand.
TGGGGGGGGAGGTGCTGTTGGTGAGAGGTGGTGTGGAGGTGGTGAAGTGGTGGTGGGGGATGAAGGCGAGTGCTCTGTGAGTAGTCAGACCGCCATCAGCAGCCGGAAAAACCCTCCGGTTGTCCGGTCAGAGGCATCAGCAGGGGGGGGGGCAGAGTTACATAGAGGAGTAGGGCTGGGTACCGAATTCAATACTTTTTAGGCACCGACCGAACTGCCTCCTTACCATCAAGTATCGCAAGTTTGCCTCATCATTCAAAAATTCAATAGCTAAGGAGTAAATCCCATCAGCGTCGCTGAGCCAATGAGCACGCAGCATTCTTCTGCTGGGATCTAATAAAGCTGCTGATTGGCTGTCTAATGTTACAAGTCATTGAGGCGTGCAGGAAAAACTCTGCGTTATACAGGAGCTGAAAAATAAAAAGAAAAGATTTTTGCCGTTAAGGTCTACTGTCTACTGGATTTTTATTGTTTAGGAACCGCTAATCAAAGTACCAGTATTGATACCGGTAGCGGTATCGACATGTTTTAAACGATACCCAGCCCTACAGAGGAGAGGGGGGGGGGGGGGGCAGTACTCCCTGACAGCCTATAGTTCTGCATCATTTTATCAAACTCCTCGTCAATTTTTTTGTATTTCTCCTCAGTGCGGGGGGTGAGGGAGAAGGGCTCCTCGGGGTCTGGGCTCTCAGAGTCCCGGTGCTCTTTCTTGTTCAGAGCCTTTGTTCCCCAAACAAAAAGAAAGAAGAAGAAGAAAGAGGGCAGACAGACAGAAAAGAGAGGTAGATAGAGTAAAGAGAAGAATAAATAAAAGAGAGAGAGAAAAAAAAAAAAGGGTAGGTTAGATAAGGTGACAAAAGTGGGACGGTACTCACGCCGTAGCGTTTGAAGAGGCTGTCCAGGTCCTCCGTCTTGCGGTACTTCTCTTCGTTTAGCGGGCTTTGGTCGATGGAGTCGTCTCCGTCGGGCTCGGGGCTGTTGCAGCCGTTAAAGCCCTTCTTTCGCAACGTCTGAGGCGGTCAGAGAAGGGGGGGTAGAGGAGCAGAGGGACGCACTTTTACATTTCACTTCTCATGCACAGTTGGAGGTTAACCACTTTTCAGTACAGAAAAACACTTTAGCATCTACAACTCCAGACAGGCGCGTCGGGAGGGGGACAAGCAGGTCCGAAGCTGCAAAGAAAATGTAGAACTATCTTGCAAAAAACATACATACAGTTTAATAGTAGGCAACGCTACCGAAACGTTGCCTACTATTCAACTTTATACTTTTTTTTTTGCAAGTTTGACAGTGTGCGGGAGTACTCTTTGCAGGATTAACCACATTGTTTGAAGACTTTGTGAAGCCAATTTTCATTTTCACACAAAAACACAAATGACCATATGGATTGCACCATATCTGCTGACTCCCACGCTGTTTATTGTATAAACAAAATAAATAAAAAAAGAAGCAGTAAAAGTCAGATGGAGCAGTTTGACCCTGCTGATGACACACAAGGATTTTTTTTTTTAATCTAGCTGTGTGTTTATAGAAGTAGGAAGAAAAAAAAAGAGCCTTGGAGAAAAACACATTCTCAACCTCTGATTCGATTGATTTCTGAGATCAACGTTCGTAACATCTGCCGCCCGCGTGATGGCAAGTTATTACCCCCTCAATCTGCACTCGCTCACCCCGGCACCGGCAGGTGCTCTCGGAGCGGTCGTGGATTTAAAGCAAAAAGGGTGAAGAAAACACAGACTGATACTGCCAATGGAGAAACGCTTTGAAAATGAAAGCGAACGTTGCGTGAGAAAATAAGAAATCAGGATCAGCTGTGGCTGCCCGCGGCATGTCATTTTTTTTGCCGTGAAAGTATGTAAGAACCTGAGCTGTAACGTCATAAGACACACTGAAGCATCGCACCTCCGAAACACACGGGCCAATCAACAGTGCTGGTAATTGGTGTGAAGCGCTGAGGAAAGTGGTTGAGCGTAGCAGAAAAGGGCAAGTGTTGGCGTTAGCGCCACGGCCAACGGCAGTCAGGTTGTGTCAGCGTCAGCACACTTTGGAAAAAGGGGGAGAAGAGAAAGGAGGAGTGTGTGTGAGAGAGAGAGAGAGAGAGAGAGAGAGAGAGAGAGAGAGAGAGAGAGAGAGAGTGCGATAGAGGTTCTTATTTTGAGAGGATTCTGCTAAACGAGATTTGCCGTTAAGTAGCTTTGCCCGGTGGGCCTTTGACCACACGGCCAAGCAGATAGATCCTGGCAGCAAAATGGATCTTAAGACTGGAGCCGGAGAGCCTTCTGTGGTCCAAATACAAGCTTTAGCCATGAGTGGCTTGAGAAGAAAAGAAGAAGAAAATCCCTCGCCTAGGAATCTATCAGCAAAAGGAAATGGACTGCAGTACACTCCATGTTACTTAAGTCCATTAAATCTGTTACCGGGTCCTGAAAACCGTATTGTCTTAAAACAAGTGGAGAAATCTGCCAGTGCAGAAAAAGAATATTACATCTGGTCCCCAAAAGAAATGACCATCAGTATCTTGAAAAGGGTAAGAGGAAGGTTCACTGCATTTTAAATCTCAAAAAAAAAAAAAGTACACTTATGTTTTAGAAATTGAACCAAGTTGCAAGAATCCCACAGCGCTGGAAGAATAAGACTTTAACCGGCCATAAGGGTTGGGTAGCGAACTAAATGTGTATTTATTTGATTTAAAAGGTGCTCTAAGCGATGTCACGTGTTTTTTAGGCTACAACATTTTTTTTGTCACATACAGCAAATATCTCCTCACTATCAGCCTGTCTCCTGAACACACTGTTAAAAAAAAAAAAAAAAACGCGGTCTCTGTAGACAGCCCAGGCTCCACAAACACCAACAAAGACAAACTGCGCCAACAGTGTTCCAGACAATAACCGACCAGAAGGAGTCTAAACCATTCAGAAATCTAAAAACATGACATTATGCATTTGAAAATAGTAATCTATAAGGTAGGGATACATAATTTGTAGTATAAACTAAAAAAACCACTGCTTAAGGCCTCATTTACAGACGCACGTGAATGAGATTTCCTAAAGCCCCTGACACACTGACCAGACGGCCGACCCTCAGCAGAAAAGGCAAATCAGACTGATCGGTGTCCCCGAGCAGGCGGCGCTAATCTGTATTGTCGCCCAAAAATGAAAACCGGCAGCTGATTGGACGAATGCGCCACGTGGGTCTGGATTCTCCGGACATTCAAAGCCAGACTGTCATGGCGGCCGTTCAGAATACGATCTCATATTGTACTAAAATAGTTCACCGAAACGAGTTTCTGAAAACATTTGAAGAAACAAATAGGCTGTGATGCAGCTCTCCACCAATCAGATGGCTCATTTGAGTCCGACTGCCGGCAGGCCCCGCCTTCAGATGCAACATGTCAAATTGACTTGAGTCACTGACCTCGCCAGACGATAATGGGGTTAGCGTGTCACGACCTTAAGATTTAACCCTCGTGTTGTCCTCCCGTTGACCGTGCTACTTTCTGTTTTTCTGGGTCAAAATTTTAAATTAAAACTCTTTTTTTCAACGTTTTGGTCGTCTTTTTTTGACACTTTTGTCCCTTTATCCCCCCAATGATTTTGTCACTTTTGTCAAAGTTTTTGTCACTTTTTTCGGCATTTCTTTTGACGTTTTTGAAGCTTTTTCCTACATTTGTCACTTTTTCAACGTTCTTTTATCAACTTTGTTAAAATGTTATCAATGTTATAAAATGTAATAAAACACCCAAATTCAATGAAAGTAGTGAACTGATTATTTATTTAACTTGTGAAGAGTCATGGTTGTATGGAACCATCCACATCAGTTCTTTGGACAATTTGTTTAAAAGAAACCCAAACTCCAGGTACAATATATAGAAGCTTTTTGAAAATGGGTCAAATTTCACCGGAGGACAACAGGAGGCTTAATAACAACTTCATGGATTATAAGTAAGAAAGTACTCTGAGATCATATTCAACGCTTCACAAACCCTATATTTCCTTTAATTAAATATGCTGTGTCAAGTGAGAGAGGGTGCAGTCTAGTGGTGGTCTGATTAAAAGTTAAGAACATGGCTCCCGCTGAGCACAATCACTGCTAAGTGAGGATGACTCAACGACATGAAATTCAGCGTCGGAAGGAACTCCTACCTGCGAGACCCCCCCAACTACCCCGAGGAGGCAGAGACAGATTCTTTCAATTTGGGATGAATTAGCCTCGGATCCTGGAAACAGGTGAGGCGAGAGGGCTTGTGATGCCATCTGGATGTCAGCGTAAAGACGACGGCGCTCTTTGATAAGAATCTCATTAAAACTGGAAGCCGTCATTATCATTATTGTCAACGTCACAGTGTCGAGGCGACGATTTATCTACCCACGGGAACGGGTTATTAGACAGTATTTGTTCCAACGTGGAGACGGTTGCCTGAATCAGTTGTTCAGTCGGTCCAGAACAAGCCAGCGCTCTGATCTGCAGCTTACCGCTAATTCTTACGCACAGGAGGCGCCACCGCTCGCTTTGTTGGCCGCAGTTCATAGGAAACGCTCTGCGGATACGTGTGTGTGTGTGTGTGTGTGTGTGTGTGTGTCTGACCTAAAAAAAACTAAATAAATAAACCTGACAGAACAAAGTAACCACAGGAAAAATGAAATATGTAAAAAATAAAACGGCTTCGACATGACAAGGACTTGGCTTGTGGCAGAGGGCTGTTTGGAGGACGTGATCGAGGCGTGGGGGGGCCCCCCTGCCGTCCCCACTCTCAGGACACAAAGACATAAAGAGACGGCAGACGAAAACTGTGAGGACGCCGGAGTAACGTTGGTGCATCCATTCATCCATCACATGTACTGACACACACGTACTTTAAACGCATAACACACATTAAATCTTGTTTTTGGCCTTCCATTACCGTACGTTAACGATCACAGCCGGTGACGGACTGGCCATCTGGAATTTGGGCAAATGCCAGAAGGGCCGCTTCCCCATGGACCCCGCTATGGGCCACTACTGATAATTTGTCTTTGGTTAATTTTGAAGTTATTTTATGCATGCAGCCACAAATAGTCAAGATTGTACTGCGGTGGGGTGGGGTGGGTGGACAGATTCACTCCAAGCTAGCTATTGACAAAAATAGGGCCGTTTGTTGCACGCGCCAGGGCAGTTTTTTTTTTTTATCCCAGTCCGTCACTGATCACAGCCACACAAGTCTAACTCCAAGTCTAACCCTAAGTATAACCTGAAGGCTAGCTCCCGGTTCTTTCAGTTTCTATGCACCGCAGATCTGGAACAAACGTCCCAAAAACCACTTGAGATGGCCCAACCCTGTGCTCTGTTAAATCGAGGCTTTAAACTTTTCTGTTAGCCATTGATTTTGATTGCCGTTGTCCCTACACTTTGATGCTTTTAAAGTCTTTTAAATCTACAGTTTTTTTATGATTATGTGGAATTTTCTGTTTAATTTGCTTTGTTGATTAAGCTTGTGTAAAGTAGGGCTGCACAATATGAGGAAAATATCTAATTGCGATTATTTTTGACTGATATTACGATTGCCATATGATTCACGATATTGGAGGGAATGATCGTTTTTGTATGAAAATGATTAACATTGAAAGAAATGAAAACGATTATAGTGTGATTTGTGCGAGGATTTGCACCAAACAACGATGTTTTCTGTAGTCTGTAGGATAGGATTTGTAGGCCGGGACGTCTCTGCAGCACCACAATACTTTATTTTAGTGTGTTAGTCGAGGACTAAATGTCTTTTAGTCGAGGACAGCCCCAACTGATACACAGTGCAAACATTCCCCTTCTCCGTTTCTTCTTCTTCTCTCTCTTTGCTCTAACATTTTGTGTTACACACACACACACACACACACACACACACACACACACACACACACACACACACACACACACACACACACACACACACACACACACACACACAGTGTAGTCCACTGATCAGCTTGTCTCTCAGTCAGTCAGCCATCTGTTCACCTGTCCGCTGCCTCTCTCACTCTCGCTCTATTGTGTTGCCAGGGTAAGAATACCCTGCAGAGCACCGCGCCGGCCTCTGACTGGCTGTGGCTGCTGACAAGCCCCGCCTCCCTCCCTCCCTCCCTCCCTCCCTCCCTTCCTTCCTTCCCCTCTGGCTCGCTCACTCGCCCACCCGCCTGTCCGCCCGACCTCTGTTTCCAGCTCTCCACGAAACTAAAGCTGCTGCGCTCTCCTCTCTCGTCCTCTTTTTGTCTCTCTCTCTCTCGCCCAATCATCTCTCGGCCCACCACCTTTAACGCAGCGCTCTCTCGCTCTCTCTCTCACATAAAAGTGCAAAGACTCACACACATCCTTCTGTGTTTTTCGCCGTTAACATCTCTCCTTCTTTCTGTAGCGTCTCCATATGCGAGTCCCCCCCCCCAGTCGCCCGCTTCCTCTCATCCTCCTCCTCTCGCTCATCTTTTTCCCACCACTTTCTCTCTCTCTCTGTCCTCTTTTGGCCCCATCTCTCTCTTGAACTGTTCCCAGAGCTTTCACATTGTATTGTATTCTCTCTCTCTCTCTCCCTCCCTCTCGTTATGAAACCGCTGTAGAAACACTAAGTCTGTAACACTGCATATTAAAAACACAAAATCGTCTTTCCAGGGCTGTGCGGTACACATGGCATGGCAGCACCTGGAACGTCTGCCCCGATTCATATTCTTTATTGCACTTTATGAACAGAATTATGTCAATTCTGTTTGTCCATATTGAAATGATTTTTCTGTCTCCTCTGCACACACGACATCTATTGCATGTCTGTCTGGAGGAGGGATCCCTTCTCTTGTTCTCTTCTGGAGCTTTCATTGCCCATTTAAACAGGGTTTTTTTTTTCTTGATCTAAAGCGACGGTCTAAGAGATAGAGGCTGTCCTAAGATATTCAGACTGTGAAACCCTTTGAGGCAAATTTAGGACTTTGGGCTGTAGAAATAAAACTGACTTTGTGCTTTAAATGCCTGCTCAGATTCCTTTCCTGTTGTGTTCTTCTTTAATAAGACTGTTTGGGATTTAAATCCCAATTTTGCAAATTTGTGACATATATACAGTATATACAGGCAAAACGATCAAATACAGCACTTGTGTTTATACACAACATTAAACACTGGAGAAATGTGGCCTCTCTTGAAAAAACAGGTTCTTTAGAAAAACATGTATATTCCAAAGTAAAAGACAACTTTAGTATAAGTAATAAGTAAGTCAGCTATCAGTCATGTAAACACACATTGTCCCGTTAGCCATTTGACTGACAAAATCCTAGTTTCAGGAGCGTTAATGCAGCGCGAGGATACTCTCCATTCCTTCCGACATAATGCACCTCGTCTGTTTGTGTATGTTTATGTGTTTTTCTGGATAATGACTGTGTACTTGAAATGGACCCAGAAGGAAAGAGGTAGCAGGCAGAGTCCCTGCTGCCCAGCTCTGGTTAACACAAAGCACAATGTAATGTCACGTTCTATTGTAGCTTCTCGCATACACAACTGCAAAAACAAGCCATGCACGCACGCACGCACCATTTACTTTAAGGTCACCTGTTGGTAAACCAAAAAAATAAAGATAGACCAAATAAAAGTATCTGACAAGTCATGTTCACTGTCCACGATTCAATAAATGAGTCGCCCTCCCCGTTGGCAGTGCTTTTTCCTTTCCAGTATCAATGATGCATTTATTGAAGAGACAAAAGCAGATTAAATGTTAATTAAAAACTTTTTTGTATCATCTCATTTTTTGGTCTATTATTGACTCGTAACCAGGGCTTGATGCACAGACTGTATAAGTCAGTCCCTCCAGAAAAACGCAAAATATGAGGGGCTTGCATGATTTCATAATCCCTGCATTTTCCGTTGCAAAAAAGTCCCAATATATCTTAGCAGAAAGTTGAGAAATGTGGCGTTAACTTCAAACAAGAGCAGCCATTTCCCCGTTGCCATGGGAACGTTGTAAAGTGACGTAATTATGCGACGTGAACATCATCGAAAAGCAGGGTGTTGGGGGAAATCACTTTTTTTTCTCTTTTTCATCAAACCGCAGTTTTTTGCAAGTTCACGCAATTTCATCGCATAAAATTGCATAAATATCATATAGCATATTCCATCGCATTTTTTAAGAAAACGTGCCGCATAATCAAGGATTTTTCCCCGCAATAATCACAAAAGAACTCTGCATTTTTCAAGGACTGATAAGTAAAGGCAGAACATCTGGATCACCCCCCTGGTGGCTGGCTGGCTGGCTGCAGTAGGCTATAGGTCGTACATAAGCCCCGCCCCCCCTCCATGTTAGCGGATGGGACATGGGCCAAACTAAACAAATCTAAATACACGTCCAATACATTTTTCCCAAAGATGGTTTATGTCACTATAGGTAGCTCTGCTCATGCTCATGTTTGCTCAAGTGTTCATTTTTCTAATCAGATTGTTTTTTATTAGTTATTTGACTGAAATGTAATGATTGACAGCTGGGATTGACTCGCGATTGGTTGGGCTGGTGTATCGGCGGGACTCTGATACCGCGGCTCCACAAGCTTGATTACTGCTGCGCAGACTCTGGCTCCAAAATTACAAGAAGAGGAGGAGGAGGAGGAAGTGGAGACGTGTTGTCCATCTTTACATACAGTCTAGGTTTGTGACGAGTGAAAACAATCAGCCGTTACAGTCAGAATATTTCCATCTTTTTCTAATAAACTAAATCAGGTTGTCGAGTCGGAGTCATCATCCAGACTGGATTTCCTGTTCTTGCATCCTTCTTATTTGATATTCAGACAGTTTCCGTCTGGAAAACCACGAGTGCCCAAACAACCAAAGACCCTCCAGCCTTAACTGGGATTATTTATCCATGAGGTTAATGGACCTCCGCTCCTGGGGGGGGGCCTCGGGACGACTTGCTTGGTTACAGAGGACATCCTTCCGCGGCTGCAGATGGCCTGTCAGCCAAAACGGATAACGTCTTGGCTGGGATCAGTGAACGTTTCCCTGCACTGATGGGAGGCTGAACAAAAAAGGGTTGGGGTCCACTTCTAAAGGCTTTTCTTTCAGAAATGCTACGCGTTTTAAAGGAGGTGTCGGGTGTTCCTCATTCTGTATCTGCACATTAGGAGTCTGGAAACGAGTCACTAATACTGTACGTCAATCAAGGACTTCCAGTACTTAATATCTTTTTAATGGAGCCTTGGCCCTTTGTCGTTGTGGGGCTATTATTCATTTTCTAAGATGGGTCAAGATTTTGGAGTCCTGAACAGAACGATAACGAGTGCGTGGCACAATTACGTCACCACACAAGGCATCTATGCAAAGTCCTTGACCTTGAAATGCTGCTGCAATAATGAGAAATCCCGTCCAATTAACCCCCCCATCTCACTCATACAGTGTGGGCCAATGACAGGAGATGACTTAACTTGCTACCTTGCTTTAGAATCAAACTGTTAATGCAAGCTGAGAGCAGAAATATAATAGATCAGATGTTTGAAAAATAGATCAAATCAAACTGAACGCCTTTTTGCTATTCTGTTTTCTGAAATATTAGTCTAGCGTCTATGTCCGCGGCGCTGTGGGGTAGGGTCGGGCTACGCCACAGATACATTCTGGGAAAGTTTATAAAAATAAAAAAAACACTGGGTTGTTTGCATTTCTTTAGACCAATCACAATCGTCGGGATTTATTAGCTTGGACCGTTAGCGTTCAACTGTAACCCCACAGCCACATGAGCTAAAAAAAGAGAGCGACACGCACTCGCTTGATGGGCGCTCCTGGGCGTGCCTAGCCTACCCCTGGTTGCTTGGCAACAGTAAACTGAAATCCTCCGGCGCTACCTTCAAGCACGTCTTAAAAGTCACTTCAGAGGGATTGTTAAGTCACAAGAATGATGTTTTAGGATTTAAAAGTATTTATTTCTCGATAAGAGTAACTAAATATATGAGATAAAATGCCAAGCATATCAGATATGTACAGAAATACGATGTCCTGAAGCGTTTTCCGCCATCTTGAATGATTTTCTTCGACTCGGGGAACCAACGTACATACGTCACACTGCCCTCAAGCTGCCTTCGCTCCGATTGGCTGTCGCTTTGTCGCATCCCTCCTCATTTAGCATAAAATAGACTTCTGGTATATTTTGGCCCCGCCTTGCTCGTGCCAGCGGCGAGCTCGTCGCTTGTTGCTGGCAAACGGCCACTCCCGTTGAAAATGAATGGCAGCCTGTCGCCTTGTCTCTGTCTCTTGTAGCTAATGTGACTGTAAGGGGCAGCAGTGTTTGCCAAAACGTCTCTGTTTTAGGGGCTCGGAAAACCAACCGAGTAGTGTGGACACGAGGTGTAAACGTAGCAAAAAGATATTTGTTTTTCAACAAAAATGTAGCATAAAAGTAGCGTAATGTAGCCTGAGAGTGATTGGCTGAGCCAGGCTCAGGTGAAACCACGGTTTGATTGTTTTGGGGGTTGTATATTTTAGTTGGAAGTGTTGAGGCCATCACGGCGGCTGACAGAAATCTGTTATTTAAAAAAAGGGGAAATCCTGCCAAGCGTTGTCCTGCGATACGCGAGGCTCCCCTGGCTGCGACCAACGAGGATCGGGGCGGCGCCCAGAGTCCTTAAGCCCCTGCGGCGAGGCCTCGCCGTAGAGATCTTTCTTTCCTCGAGCTGCTTAAAAAGAAGGCATCCCACTTCTCCGCCCATCTTGCTTTCTCTCCTCGCCTATTCATCGCCCGCTCTTTTTAGCATTTCACTCGCTCGTGTTTCCTTCTGTCTCTTCCTTCCATTGCCCTGATTGGGATCTGCAGTCAAGCGGATAAACACATCCTGGCAGGAGTGGCAGGCTGCCCACACACACACACACACACACACACACACACACACACACACACACACACACACACACACACACACACACCCTCCCTTTCAAGCAGCACGTGCACATCAGATGTGTGCATATGTATTGCCTCTCAGCATTGCACTGGAGTTGAGGAATGTCTAACCATGTGATGAAGACACACACACACACAGACACACACACAGACACACACACTTAAGTGCTTCTAAGCAGACAGGGACATTGCTGCGTGCACATGCAGAGTGACCGTACACAAACTGTGTACAAACTGTGTACGGTCACCCTCCATGCACGCAATGTGTGTGTGTGTGTGTGTGTGTGTGTGTCTGCGTGACTATATCCACACTTCATAATTTATACTCAAAAGCTCTTGCTTGGAGAGACTCGCGGAGGCAGAGCGGCAAATGGGCACATTTTGTGACTATCCAATTACGTCTCCCTCTCTCTCTCTCTCTCTCTCTCTCTCTCTCTCTCTCTCTCTCTCTCTCTCTCTCTCTCTCTCTCTCTCTCTCTCTCTCTCTCTCTCTCTCTGTCATCTCAGCGATGTCACACCATGTGCCACTGCAGATGATCTTCGGACTTCAATAATTTTAACATAATTCATCCTACGCTGGCTGAATTTCCCCTGAAAGTCCCAACGCCGAGTGGTTCTATTATGTGTGTATGTGTGTGTGCGCACAACATGCTTCCCTGTGACCCAAACAAAAGACGGAGGCCGACCGAGAAACCTTGTGAGAAAATAAAACTCCCGCTGCATTTAAAACACAGCACTAGAAAACACATATGGATATGTAATATTTATAAGGTGTTAAGAGACAACTCAAACGAAAACCAGTAATCAAATAGTGACCTGGTTCAAACCACTCATCGATTCAGATGGATTTGTTGTCTTTCTCAACGTTGAGCAAGCATGACTGAAAATCAACACTTCCTGCCAATGTTTTTCAGAGTAAGAGCCTTCTCGGTCGAGCGAAGGGACTAGACCCCGCTCACCACTTTAAATAGGCTTTTACTGTGAAACTGGAGCGGAACAGAAAATATCCCATAAAATCTCAATCCAAAACCAGTCTCAAAATACCAATAATCTCATTAATCCTCAAATGAAAATAGTCCCCAACAAATGCACACGTTCCTCCAGTTTGTACGCTAAATACCACAGTGAACAGCTGTTTTAAGAAATGACTCAGCCTTGTATATTGATATTTTTGCGAGACATTTGAAAAGATTTACATTTGTGGCCGGGTTGGATCAGTGGGTAGAGCAGGCGCACATGTACAGAGAGGTTTAAATTAATGAATTGCCTTTGGCTCATTAAATTGCAACTGCAAATGTGAAATAGGAAGGATCAACGGGAAATGTCTGGGGCAGACGACGCTAACACTCGCTTAACAAGGAGGCATGTGCTGCTGCACGCCAGGCGGAGGGGACAGCTGAGGACAAACGCTGGAGAACGCTGCTGAATGCCTGCCGGCCTACAGAGAGAGGACGGGTGGAGGTGGGAGCTGAGGGTGTAGGAGTGTGCAGTGTACAGGCCGGTATAGGAGGGAAGCTCCCATGTAGGACACACACACACACACACACACACACACACACACACACACAGAAGCCGGCACACAACCAAGAGGCTAAGCAAGACTGAATATTGTATGAGGCGTTCTCATGTCGTGCAAACAGAGAGAGGAGGAGGAGGTGGACTTATGCACACACACACACACACACACATAAAGAGAGAGAAAGAGACAGAGTGACACACTTGAAAACACAAACACATGTACGCTCACAAACAGGGCCAGTGGAGCTTGAGCTGATGTGGCCCGGAGCAGCCCAACGCCCAGCCACAGCGCGCGCGCACGCACACACACACACACACACACACACACACACACACACACACACACACACACACACACACACACACACACACACACACACACACACACACACACACACACACACACACACACACACACACACACACACACACACACGAGCCATCTGCAGCTGGAGATACAGCCTACAGAAGGGCTTTACTGCTGACACTCTGAGACCGACAGAGAGAGAAGGATAAGAAAAGAAGGGAGAAATGGTCGTGACCGGAGTGCATCAGACGATTAGGAGGCAGGAAAGAGACGAGGAAGGGTGAGAGGAAAGTGACAGCAGGGAGGGGTAATACGGCACCAAACTAAATCTTAGCCCTGAGTGGACTTTGTTGGAAAAACAAACCAAAACCAGAAAGTCCAATAAGAACTAAAAGTTAGTGATTAGGTCAAAACCTGGACCTTGTATAGTCTATGTGCTTAATTGTGGCCACATTGTTACAGCAATAGTCAGCGGTGGAGTCTAAATGTTCATCTGTGATCTATGAACATGCGCGATGAACACATTGCATAAGACTGCGTGAAACGCGACGAATAAGGGAAATCATTGGGTACCAAAACCTGGCATAAAAAACGGGCCCTGCGGCTACAACTGCAGTATATATTATCACGCTGCAGCCTCTGGCCTGCTCTGTGTCAGGGCTGAGCTGCTAAGACCACAGAGAGGAACAGAGTTCCATCATTTCTCGTTAAAACGGCCCTTTCCTAATATTATAATATAAACCATTGCTTGCTTCGTGTGTGAATGAAGGCTGTAGTGTGCGATTCTGTTAACAGCAGATACAGTAATCTCAGCCGTAATGAGGTCCTGGCTCATTGCAAAGTAATACTCCCAAAGCAGGCACATTTTGGGAGGCAGGAACTAGGGCTGCACAATATATCGTTTTTTATTTTATTTTTTCATCGTGATATCAACTGGCGCAATAAACACACCGCGAAAGGCTGAGACATATCGTGAAAGACACTCACAATTCACATTCAATTCAGAACTGAGTACACTTGTTTTTTAGGCTACAACATTTGTTGTCGCATACACCAAACATCTCCTCACTATCTGTTAGCTGTCTGTCCCCTGAACACACTGTAAAAAACATCTCCTCACTATCTGCTAGCTGCCTGTCCCCTGAACACACTGTAAAAAACATCTCCTCACTATCTGCTAGCTGCCTGTCTCCTGAACACACTGTAAAAAAATGCGGTCTCTGTAGACAGCCCAGGCTCCACAAACGCCAACGAAAACAAACTGCGCCAACCTGCACCACCAAACATAACAAACAGCGTTCCGGCCAATAACCAACTAGAAGGGGGGTTTGGGGGGGTGGGGGGTTAGTGCGCGGAAGGAAGGGGGAGGGGGGAGAGATGAGGAGGAGGGAGGGGCGAGCTAGCCTCCGTTTTGTTTGACAATACTTTGAATGTCAACGAGAAGTGACGTCACCCGAGGCACCTTTGATATCTGTTAATTTATCGTAAGTGATATCGTTATTGCGATATTAAACAAAGTTATCATACAGTATATGCAGTGAGGGGCAGGTCTGTCCAAACAACAGCCCCCAAGACCCAGCGGTGGCGAAAACGGTGACGTTTTCGGTGTAGCCGTTCGTTTAATAGTCAACTCTGAAGAACATTTTGACAATAAACTCCATCAACACAACAGTATGTGGAGTTAAACTGGACGGGCCCAATAACCTCAGAATAGTTCTACTTGTTAAACTTCACTGTGAGCGGCAGCATTATGCATTATGTCGGCAGGATCATTTAAAGCGCAACTAAATTTTTTGTACAGCCCTATTTCTGATACCGTGGCGGCAGAAATTTTGCCATGGCGGGCCGCCACTACAAAATCAACACAGAGGAAACACTGTATATGGCATATTTCCCTCATATCGTGCAGCCCTACTCAGTAAAACAGGCATTTTTGGGACGCGGGAACTAAATTTGGACCCAGATTTATCTGATTGTAATGTACAGAGAGCCAGAGACAAAAAAAAACAAAAACGTCCAGGTTCCTCTCGCAACAGTTTTTCGAGTTGTTTTGCTCCATATGTCAAGATAAAGATGGTAATTTCTTTTAAAAGCAACATTCCTTAAAAAGGTTCCTGAGAAAGTTGCAGTGGAAGAGGGCCGTCAGCTGGGTTTAAAACCCCTCCAGCGCACTAGCTAGCAATCGATTTAGATGTTTGGGAATGTAGTTGTAGACAACTTGGAATGGCGCGATGCCTTCGAGCAGCAAGATAGAGGTAGGAGGGGCTTCCCGGGGGTTTATGGAGGTGAATCAAACAATCTTTGAAGCCGCTGTGCTTCTTCCAATAATATATTTGATAAAAAAAATAAAAAATAAACAGCCTGAAAAAACAGTGGAAATACAACCAACCAATCGTTAGGTGTCAAAGTTCCCCACTCCTGGGACACAGGTAGGCATCGCTTCGCTCGTAATGTTTGAAATTGATCTTTCATTCTGTTGGAGTGTTCTTAATTGTTGGGGCGATCACGCAGGAGTTTAGGAGCAGCTGATAAAGGCAGTCCTGGGGATTCCCTCCCACTATAATCCTTATTTTTCCTCTATTCTTATTTTAGATTAACACGATTACTTCATACAGTTTGACCCCGAGTACAGACGAAATAATCAGAATCAGAAATACTTTATTGATCCCAGAGGGCACACTGGTTGTAATAAATTGGTTTATAATGGTTATTCCAAAATAATGTGGCCAATTTGACAACATATCCCAATTAGAAGTCCCTGGTAATTCATAAACACTTGGGATCCTTGTGACAAAACCAATCCGTACTGGGTGACTCGGTCTTTTATTGGGAGGAAAATCTGTTCCCAAGCCGAGCGTCTTTATCTATCGTTATTATCTGTATTCATATGTTTCCATCTGTATTTATATTTTTCCATTCCGAGTACATACTTTTTCAATATTATTTATATAATGGTCACACTTCAATATCATTTATATTATGGTTAATTACTTTTGCTATGTTATTTAATTACATATTATTCATTCAATCTAATTTCACGTCAATTACTTTACAATTACACTACAATATTTTTTGAACTATGGCCACCTCACTTTACTTTAAAATACTTTTTTATATAATGCCACTTTACATTCATATTGAGTACTTTTTGCACATTATCTGTTGTTTGCTTGTTGTTTGCCTGTTTGTTTTTATTGTGGAAAAACTGCTGCTGTAACAAGTGAATTTCCGCATTGTGGGATGAATAAAGTATTATCTAATCTAATCTAATTTTGGAGACCTTTTGCTTTCCTTAGCTTTGCTGTGTGCATCTCTGTGGGAACGGGACTTCAACTTGAGCTTTTGACGTGCCACTGAACACGTGGCGGCGAGGTGTGCTGTTGACAGCGTTTGTGGTTGACCGATCCTGAACTGCCGCAGCAACGCGTGTAAAAACGACGCGCGAAACGGATTCAAAGCCAAGCGAGATCCCGCTTTAAGTCAACGCTCATTCGAAGCCTAAGTGCTGTACTGCAGTGCACGCGGCTCGCTGAGTCATACCTAACCATCTCGTGTTCAATTCATGAGAGGACCATTATGTATGAAAGGGTCAGCAAGGCATGTGAATGTGCTCCGTGTTCGGTCGATGAGCTCCAGCGAAGCTTTTTCCCACAGGGAAGAAAAGACGTTAGGAAAATGTACTCATAATAACATAACATTAAAATGGACTTAAATGATTGTCCTCACACCTTCTTTCCTAAGCTCATCAATGACCTCTCTTCCACTCGATATGCAAAACCAACACACATTTTTCAGCCGCTCGAACAGGCTCTTCCTCTGTATGGTGGCCATTTTGTGCCATGGTGCTTTCCCATTGGTTCCAGGCGTCCTCCTTTGGCTTGTTGCTGCTGTTGTTTGTGTTGTTGGAGAGGTTTCTGGGTAACTACAAGGCTGATGCCAGAGGGGTGAGGGAGAGGGGGAGAAGGGGGGAGGCCCAGCTGTCCCTACCTCTGCCCTCCCTGCGAGCTAGCAGGCAGAAAGCCAAAGTACAGCCATAGACCACACTGGACTCCCAACTGGACTGGACTAGACTGGAGTGAACTGGACTGGTCTTTTGCATGTTCTCCCTATTTTCCCCTTAAAGGAATAATTCAACATTATGGTAAATACAGTTATTGTCTTTTATTGGCAAAAGGCAAATGAGAAAAATCAACACCACTCTCATATCTATCTGTTAAATATGAAGCTACAGCCGGGCGTCAATTAGCTTAGCTTATTAATATAATATTAAGACTGGAAACAGGGTTAGGTTTGGGTTCAAACGTAGAGGGGCACGGGCACAACTGGACCATAAGTGTGGAAAGCCACTTAAAAAAAACGTCTTAACAGACCTGGTTGTGTTATTAGGGTTAGGGTTAGACTGGAAACGGGGAAACAGTTAGCCTAGCCATGCTCAAAGCTAACACAATTCCACTGTAGAATCGCAACTGGTTGTTTTACTTTGGTTTTTGTACAGATTAAAACAGAAACTATGAGATGAAAAATTTTAATTAATGTGATTAAGAAGTGCTGGTAGGTGGTTCTTTTTTTTATTTTTTTACCTTTGGCTAGCGGTTTCTACCATTTATGTTAAGCTAAGCTAATCAACCCCTGGTTCTAGCTTTATATTTAAAGAGACAGACATGAGAGTGAAACCCAATTTTTGGTCCTGCGTCAAATCTACGCCGTAGGTGCGTGTAGATACGGACTCTACGCAGACACCAGCAGCCAAGTACAAACCTCAGGCCACTTACGTAGGCTACGGCAAAGAGCCCCCCCCCGCAGAACCATAAATCCTGCTCGACATTGATCTTCTTATCGAACTCTCAGCAAAAACGTAAATCAGCGTATTTCCTAAACTTTCAAATGTCAAATTATTCCTTTAAGTAGACTTCATTTGTTGTAAACTACTGTAACGGCGGTGTCTTTTTGCAGCAGGAAACACACCAATAGCGCACGTGGGGACATAAACTCCAGATCAGGACATGACCAGGCTTAAGGGCTTTTCACACGGGGAGCCACACTTGGCCTGCGTAGTCACGGGGGTCTACCACGCTCCTCGTGTGAAGGGCAACGCTCCGCGATTAAACGACAGCCGATCATTTTGTGGTAACCGTGGGGATTGTGTGCACTACTGTATCCCTGCCTTACAACTGAATGAAATTAGCTGACTGTGGTATCATATTTCCCTAATCACAGGTCGATATATAACAAATAGTGGCAGTACTAGTCTTTCCTAACCACGGACTGTTATTGTTGATAGCTACAGTTAGCTAAATTAGCACAGTCATAACGGACGTTACCCGATAAATCCAGTCTTGTGCCGGTGTTCTGACGAGCAGAAGCCCCGCAGTCTATGCTCTGATAACTGTTTAGAAAACAGTTTCATACTTTAGTGAACTCACAAACAGCAAGAATCGGTCTCGAATTACGAGGCGCGACAGTCGCTCCCCGTGTAAAAAGCCCTTTAGACTTCAGATCACGCTGGACCAAAGACATGGGGGAAGCAGTTCATCCTCTGTTAAACGTTAAACAGGCTGGCCTTGATAGACTGGACTAGACTTTATTAAGTCTGAAAGAGTCTGGAGAGGACCAGATTAGATTAGTTTAGGTTAGAGCTTAATGATCCCACTGGGGGAAATAAACTCTTCTTCTGGAGTACTGGAGAAACGCACCGACAAAGACGAGTAACTCAGACTACAGCAAAACTGATTTTCCACACTATGAATTCAAAAATGTTTCGGGAGCGCAGCACGCTCACGAGTGACGTCAACACATTTTTTAAAATCAGACATAAAAGGCTAAAACACCTGCCGTGACATCGCTGATTAAGAGCGGAACTTTAGTGTAGCATTCTTGGAAGTTTGTGCAATAAAGTTTGTGACCCAAGACCACTTTAGCTTACAAGTGGATATTCAGTCCCTCCAGAAAAACGCGATTATGCGATCGCATAATTCAACGCATAATCAGCCAAAGTCTGCGTATTTATGCGGGGGCCGCATTTTTTCCAAATACGCCGCACTTTCGCCGCATAAATTGCTGATTTCCGCGCAAAATATGCGGGGCTTGCATGATTTCATAATCCCTGCATTTTTGTTGCAAAAAAGTCACATAATATATCTTAGCAGAAAGTTGAAAACTGCTGCGTTTACTTCACACAAGAGCAGTAATTTTCCCCTGTTGCCATGGGAACATTATGAAGTGACGTAATTACGCGACGTGAATATCATCGAAAAGCAGGGTGTTGGGGGAAATCACTTTTTTTCCCCTCTTCTTCATTTTTGCAAGTTCCCGCAATTTCAGCGCATAAAATTACATAAATATATACATATTCCATCGCATTTTTTTTAAGAAAAAAATTTCGCATTTTTCTGGAAGGACTGGATATTGTCCTTAAAAGGGTAGTTTCTGTATTTTCCAACCTGGACCCTATTTTCCCACGTGACTAATGTTAACAAAAGTCTATGAAACTGGTCCAGTATTGAGCGAGAACGTGGTCAACGCTAACCGGGGCTAGAATTTAACCATACATGACGAATGCGCACCGCCAATTCCCGTCCGCTGACGGGGAACTTCTTCATCATGATCGAGTCAATGTCAGCGTGTTATATTTAGCCAAGTATTTCCCGTTGTTCCCCACCCCCCCCCCCCACCCCGCCCTCTAACCCCACGCTTTACCTCGATGATGTCGGCGTTGGTCCGGCTCTCGTGCGGCTCGTTGTACTCGGTGTACTTGAGCAGGACCTTGTCCATGTCGGTGCTGGCGTACTGGAACAGCTTGTTGGAGTGGTTGAAGATGATGAGGGCGATCTCGCAGTCGCACAGGACGCTCAGCTCGTACGCCTTCTTCATCAGGCCGAACTTCCGCTTGGTGAACGTCACCTGGGGGGAACCAAAGACAAGGAAGGGGGGGGAGGAGAGGTGGAGAAGAAAAAGAAAGACATTTTGGCGTTGGTAAAAGGTTTCAGTTTTAAATCAGTAATACATGATACAAAACGCTGCTAATAAATCCATATTTACATTTATTTATATTTACATACCAGCCATATTTTCTTTAAAAAAAAAAAAAAAAAAAGTACATTTCACAATACTGATACTCATTACAGGAATATTCTGTCAAAAACAAAAGGGAAACTAAGCTGGGCAACCAGAGGAATTCTTCTTTTAAGAAAAGAATGTCTTGAGGTCGCCCTGTTGTGCTAAATATTACATGATGTTGTCCCAGTGCTGTCCCAGTGGGGACATGCAAAGGACTGGAGATATTCATTGGAAGAGATTTTCATTTTGAAGGGGGTCAAGAACTTGCAGGACTGTATGCGAGCGTTTAATGGAAAACGAAAATGAAATGAGATGCCCATCTACAAAAAGGTGCAGACTGATAACCATCTTTCTTTCCCTTCAAATGCAACTTAAACCGGATAAGCCCAGTTCACAATAAGCAGTCACTTGAACCAGACATTAAGCCTTCTCACAAACACCTAGCTCACTTGCACCAACAAAGCAGCCAACTTTTGTTCTGTTGTCTCCAAAAGTCTCCGTGACGGCTGCCTTTGACTACAGCTGCTCACACCCGACACGTGTTGGCGTCAGTGACGTATCTTTCAGCTGTTGGTGTCAGATGACCACAATACCATAAAAAGTCACGATACATCCATAAAAATGTCATGATACATAATAAAAATTAAAAATAAACTTTGATTAAAAGCTCTTAAAATGCAGCCAGCCCAATCGGCTCCAAAACAGACGCTGACAGCAGGGCAATGAGCAGATATGTGCACATGTGTGCAGACAGGCCAACAGATGACAACCTTTACGTCTCACAGACCCTCGTAAAGTAAAATCACTTAATAAGACACTTCAAATTTTTTCCCTTAAGATGCGCTAAATGTGGTCACATTCGATTAGCATGAAATCATATCCCAGAGAACGGTCGACTCGGTACCCACACGTTATTAACCCCTAGGTTCATTTTGCGCCAGAATTGTCCTTTAACAGAATCGTCTCGCAGCTGGAAACAGAACAAATTCTGGGTTAAAAACATTCCAAGAAAGACGAGCCATAGGTTTTACAAGAAAAGGTTGGATTTAAAGAAATAGTCGGACGTATTGGGGGGGGAAAGAACAACTTGCGTCTACTTTTCTTGCAGAGAGATGGATGAGAAAATGGATACCACTCGCACGTCTGTCTGTTGAACATGAACATGAATATGAAGATGAAGCCCCGGGCACAGGTAGCTTAGCTTAGCACAAAGACTAGAAACGAGGGGAAACAGCTAGCCGGGCTCGGTTTAAAGTCAGCATACCGTGCAGAAACCCAGGAGTAAAGGCGACAAGTTGGGCCGGAAGCAGTGACTTCTAAAGTCATGTTGTCAGATTCACGGTGAGCGGAAAAAAAAGCATACTTCCCTAAATGTTGTACTATTCCTTTAAGGGTGAACTTAAGTTCATCTTGGACTAGAGACCAATCATTTGAGTTGTTTGCATTTTGTAACACCCCAAATCACTGTTTTATAGTCGTGTGTTCAGGCACGGCTATATTTATTTGGGAGGAAAAAAAGGGATTTATTGTATGAAAGTACTGTGTGCTTTAGGAAACAGACTTCTAGACAGAGTGTCTAAACATGCTCTCTTTCAAGTGCTCCGCTTGTATTTTGCACACACACACACACACACACACACACACACACACACACACACCTCCCGTCACACTCATTCGCCGCGTTGTTTTCACACTCTGTTGTGCTCTTTTCCATGCTCTCTTTCAACCTCACACACTCTCTTTTCCACACTCTCCTTCTGTCGCACATTTTTCTCTCTCTTTTTACCACACAAACACACACACACACACACACACACACACACGCGGTTGTACGAGCCCCCTTGGTTGTGAACAAGTGGAACAGAACTGGGAGTGTTGCAGGAGCACAGGGACCCTTGTTGTCTCCCGGTTAGATTAAGGAGTGCCAACTGGTGTTTCCAATCCAGGGAGATTTGGCTTTGTTTGGATTAAAAACACACAGGATTGCACAAACACAAACACACACACGAGATAAAGATAAAGATTAAGAAATGGAGAGGAGGAGGATGGAGTTCCAGGTACCGATACAATATCTCGTGTTTGATACGGTTAGAAAATGCAAATAGAAAGTGTGTGCACAGATGGTATGCTGGAATTATCTGAAGGTTTCCATGCATGCTGCTCTCCAGGCCACGCCCACGAGTGACATCAGCACATTTTCCATCTGACGTAAAAAGCTACAACACCTGCTGTGACATCACTGATTAGGGGCGGGACCTAATGGACCTTTTCCACAGCAGACATTTAGACTTGTCATAGTAGGAAAAGCACAGCTGAAATTGATAACCTTAATGGCTCAGTTCCATCAAGTGTCCCAGGAAGCTATTTCAGTGAGTCAGCATGCCCAATACCAGGACCTCTCCTAAGTGGAATGCAGCCATCATTAATGGTTTTAAATACACCTGGGCTTTTCCTACTATGACATGTCAAATGCCTGCTGTGAAATAGGGTCTATAGTGCAGCATTCTTGGAAGTCTCTGCACTATAGTTTGTGACCCAAGACCACTTTAGCCTGCAAGTCAAGATTGTCCTTAAAGGTCCCATGCCATAAAAATTTCACTTTATGAGGTTTTTTAACATTAATATGCGTTCCTATATAAAAGAGACTTCAGATACAGTATTAGGGGACCACTAAGGTCTATATAAAAGAGACTTCAGATACAGTATTAGGGGACCACTAAGGTCTATATAAAAGAGACTTCAGATACAGTATTAGGGGGACCACTAAGGTCTATATAAAAGAGACTTCAGATACAGTATTAGGGGACCACTAAGGTCTATATAAAAGAGACTTCAGATACAGTATTAGGGGACCACTAAGGTCTATATAAAAGAGACTTCAGATACAGTATTAGGGGACCACTAAGGTCTATATAAAAGAGACTTCAGATACAGTATTAGGGGACCACTAAGGTCTATATAAAAGAGACTTCAGATACAGTATTAGGGGACCACTAAGGTCTATATAAAAGAGACTTCAGATACAGTATTAGGGGACCACTAAGGTCTATATAAAAGAGACTTCAGATACAGTTTTAGGGGACCACTAAGGTCTATATAAAAGAGACTTCAGATACAGTATTAGGGGACCACTAAGGTCTATAGAAAAGAGCATAATAATATTCGCTGCAGTGGAAAGACGGCTTTTGACATTTTCTTTCAGAGATCGTCACTTAGACAACAAAAATAGGTAAATAGGGTCCAGGTTGGAAAATACCAGAGTTACATTAATAAAAACTTAACCTAAAGAACCTAAAAGTTAAAAGTTCAGAGGCCGATGGACATCGACAGTCTTTAAGGTCTTTTCTATTCATGGTTTTTGTACTGTAATCCCGTTGGCAAAACAATGCCTGTTATGACCCACCGATAGTACCGTGATGAATGGCGTGCTTGTAATTGCTACTATGGTTTACCTGCACTGACACAGACTGGGTCTCTACCTCGGCTCTGCCTGCAGCGCAGGTCTGAACTCAATGTAATTGAAATGAATTGAATAAGAAAAGAGAGAGAGAGAGAAAGAGAGAGAGACAGAGAGAGAGAGGGGAAAGAGAGAGGGGCGGAGATAAGATAGAGACATCGAGGATGAAAGCTAGCAAAGCAGCGATGGGAGACCTTCAATCTATCCATCTTTCCGTCTCACAATCACTCCCATCGCTCGCCTCCTTTTCACTTCTGCGCAGGACATGTTTGAGCCTCTCTCTCATCCCTCTTTCTCTCTCTCTCTCTCCGTCTGTCCTCCTCCTTCGCCTCTTACATTCTCGCCCTCGTTTTCTCTTCCTCTCTCTTCTCGCTCGGTCGTTTTTTTTTTTTCCACATCCTCCCTCGCTCCCTGCTCCCCCCTTCCTCCCCCCCCTCCTTTTACGCTCGCTCACTCATTGCTTCCTGCTGCCACAAATCAAATTATATCGGGGTCGTATCCATGGGCAACCGACTCCCCTCCTGCCTCCCGTCCGCCCCCCATTTCCCACCTCATCACACACTGCTACCATCATCTTATCTCCCTCACCCCCTCCCCCCCTCATCTTTATCTCTCTGCCTATCTACATATCTCCGATCTCACACACTCTCACACAGCAGATAATTTATGTGGCGATGTAGGAAAGGGAGGAAATTACGGCTGTGCAGGATGACGAGCGCGCTCGGCTGATGAAGACGAGCCCCTGTAAACAACATCACCACTGAGCTCCTAACACGCTCTACAGAAGGTTACCTGCCAGCGCTGAAAACACACTAACTAAACTAACTCCAAAACATCGCAATACAACCATGTTTTTCCACTTCTTCTCTTATATTAGAGAAAGTGGGCAGCGGGGTGGCGACTTGGACTCTTAGTTTGGATCCCCCCCGTTTGCCACAAAAGGGAAAAACAAGCTGGAGGTTATCGGCATTAAGAAGAGAATTGCCAGGTAACCAATGGCAACTGAAGACTAAGACATCCTCAGTATGAGAGAAAGAAAGAAAAGAAAGAAAGAAAGAGAAGGAGAAAGAAAGAAAGAACGAGAAAGAAAGAAAGAAAGAACGAGAAAGAAAGAAAGAGAACGAGAAAGAAAGAAAGACAACGAGAAAGAAAGAAAGAAAGAACGAATGAGAGAAAGAAAGAAAGGGGGCGAGTGGTTTCATGTGCATGCGTGTGTGACTGTGTGTGTGCGCGTGACAGCGTTTATGTGTGAATGTGTGTGCGCATGTGAATGTGTGTGTGTGCGCGCATGTGTGTGTGTGTGTGTGCATGCGTGACTGCATTTTTGTGTGTGTTTGTGTGTGTATGCGCGTGTGTGACTGTGTGTGTGTGTGTGTGTGTGTGTGTGACTGTGTGTGTATGTGTTGTGCGTTTGTGTGTGAATGTGTGAATGTGTGACTGTGTGTGACTGTGTGTGACTCTGTGTGACTATGTGTGTGTGTGTGTGTGTGTGTGTGTGTGTGACTGTGTGTGTGTGTGTGTGTGTGTGTGTGTGTGTGTGTGTGTGTGTGTGTGTGTGTGTGTGTGTGTGTGTGTGTGTGTGTGTGTGTGTGTGTGTGTGTGTGTGTGACTGTGTGTGTGTGTGTGTGTGTGTGTGTGTGTGTGTGTTTGTGTGTGTGTGTTTGTGTGCGTGACTGTGTGCGTGACTGTGTGTGTGTGTGTGTGTCTTGGCGAGGTTGTGGTCGTGTGGCAGATGGATGAGGAAACCACCACTGACAACCGCAACCTCCTCTCGCTGTTTGGTGTAGCTCAAGCCTCTCTTTTCATTCGCTGGCTTACAGCCTGGCTCCCACAGTCAGTCAGGTCTGAGCCAGGCAGAACGAGATACCCATCACTAAACGAAGGCATTAGTGTTGGTGAAAGATCATGCAATGAATGAAACTTGCTTTTCAACTTAAAAAAAAAATTACTGCCTGCGTTAGCCTCATTTTTCCGGTGTAATGTGACAGCTAATATACATATTATCTGCTGATTTGTATGGCCATATGAGGAGCGTGGAGTTCCAACGTGAAAGGATGAATCTCTCCAAAGCTATTTTTCTTTTAATTATATCCTCAACGCAAAAAATGATATCAGAAGTCTTTTGGTTTTCAGAAGTATAAGCCTGTCCGCTTTCTAATAGGGCCGCACGATATGAGGAAAATATCAGATTGTGATTATTTTGACTGATATTGCGATATTGGAGTTAATGATCATTTTTGTATCATTCTCATTGAAAAACATATGATAAAAAAATGATTGAAGAGTGATTTTTGGCGGCATCTGTACCAAACAAAGATTTTTTCTGTAGTCTGTAGGATAGAATTTGTAGTCCGGGACGTCTCTGCAGCACCACAATACTTTATTTTAGAATGGTTTGGCTCATATTTTGCCTTTAACAAATATTGCCCCCCTACCCCTGCAATTTCGATAAAATTGTGATTAATTGTGCAGCCCTACTTTCTAACAGACAATGTTAGGCCACTGCCCATCGGGATATTTCCAAGGCTTGGATGGACATGAAACTCTCCTGGTTGAATCGTCAGAGCAAATTCCACCCCCCCCTCCCCCAGTTCCATAGTGTAGTCTGGACTGAATGCCTCTAAATACTACGGTACCCATGAGCTTCAGTTAAGCAAATTAAGTTGTTCCAATTGAGTCCAATTCACTGCTCTACAGTTGCCAAATTCCTCCCAAACTGAGCCAAAATCTGACAGCGAACTCAACAGCTAAATGTCTAATTAGGTTTCTAGTTTGAGTTCAGGTTGATGTTTTCGTCCCGCAATGCTTCCTGGGAGTCACAGAGTGCTCTCTTTAGGTTTGCGTTTACTCATTTTGCTTACCTGTGACTTTTTGATGAAAGAAGCAGATGTTTTCTAACACAGCTGTATATGTTTTCTACCAATGACACAACCTTGCAAGTTTCACGATCATCCAAGCTAGGGCTGGGCAATATGTCGATATTATAATCGACATTGACATGTGACGATAAATGAACGATAATTTTTTGGGGTGGGGGGGCACATGTTGCTCAGTTGACTCAGACTAGGTGTTTGAGTTATCCTCCGTTATGCTTTCCATGCGGCTGACTGGTCCGGGCGAAGTCACGTGACTACACACAGGGCAGAATGTTTCTAAGGAGAAAGTAGGCCTATCAACACCAACAAATTATCGAAATTAGCGTCACGGGAAAAATACGTCGGTAACCACTTCAGCATTTCCATGGCAATACATTTTCGATTTATCGTCCAGCCCTACGTAGGGTCGGGTATCGTTTGGATTTTTACGATTCCGAACCGGTACTTTTAAAACGATTCCGATTCCTAAACTGATTCTTGAAAAACTGAAACATGACCTCAAAGATGTAATATTACATTAAGTGGAACCGAAATGAGGAACTGAAATTTGCGTTCTAATCCGGTCCGATAGTGGAACTGGGTTTCGGTACCCAACCCTAGCCCTACATCGATATAGGAGACTAGATGTCGTCTTAGATTTTGGATAACGTATTATCGTGATATGGTTAGTGGTGTCTTTTCCTGGTTTTAAAGGCTGCATTACAGTAAAGTGATGTACTTTTCTGAACTTACCAGACTGTTCTAGCTGTCGTATATTTTGGCTTTACCAACTTTGTCATTGTATCCGCATTATTGGTGATTATTTATCAAAACTCTCATTGTGTTAACATTTTGTGAAAGCACCGACAGTCAACCCTACATCATCGCCGCAATATCGACATCGAGGTATTTGTTAAAAACATATCGTGATGTCTGATTTCTTCTATATTGCCCAGCTCTAATCCGAGCCTGTCCTAACATCGTCTATGCAGAAAATCAACCGGACTTTTGATGCCTTAAAAAAGGTGTGATGTTCCTTTGCATTGCGCTCGATGTTGTACAGCTTTCACTTGGCATTGGATTAATATTGGATTTATGGTGCTTTGATTTCTGGAAGGAAGACAGCAGTCCTCCTCCAGCTATAGAAAAGTCACAATGTCAACCCATCAGATCAATCCAAGCATTTCCAGTTGGTTTTTTTGTTCTTCCTCGTTTCTCTTTGTCTCCATAAGAAATGTGGTATTTGAGATGCTGTCATGTTTCCAGCCGGGGCCCACACTCTGAACGCTGTTTATTTTGTGGAGCTTATGGCAGCATCTCTGAATCAACACGTAGGAGGGTGACGGGGCTGCATGTACAAAAAAAATTCATTTGATTTCCTTTCAGAAGCAGCACTGTTCATTAGCTGAAGCAACACAGAGCAAGCGTGTAGAAAGCTTAACAAGGTGTTCCACCTCCAAGACAGCTGACTTGTTCTGAATGTTACTGATAGAAGAACTGAATCTAGTTTGGGTGGAGGGCTGCACAATCTGTTTTTTTGGTTGTTTTTTTATTGTCATTGCAATATCAACTGTCTCGATAAACAAATAGCGAAAGGCTGCGACATATCGCAAAAGACACTCGTAGATTTTGTTGTGTTGGCTGAAAGATGGTTTCATTTCTGGGATTGCCCGGATGTCCCTCACCTTCCGCTTTCTTTGTGTTGGCATTTTATTTTATTCCGGTCGATTTATGGTCCTACCAGATTCTGGTACATTTCATGTGTACAGTCTCGCCACTCTCCATTGACAAGTGTTAACTTCCTTGAAGGCGGGTACTTTGGTGAAGTTTTAAGTGCCCATATTATGAAAAATTCCCTTTTTCTGGGATTTGGGGTGTTATTTTGCGTCTCTGGTGCTTCCACACGCATACAAACTTTGAAAAAAATCCATCCATGCTGTTTTGAGGGAGATATGAGTTTCTGAATGTGTCCTGCCTTCAGTCTCCGGGCGAGCTGGTCAAAATCTGCACGGCTTTCTACGTCACTAGCCGAAACGAGGGGCCTAGGGGGCTAACCGTTAGTATGCTAGCGCTACCACGCTAGCTAGTTCACAATTGCAAAACACTGCTACAACACACACAAATTCACAAAAATAAATTGTATAGAACTACTTCCATGTAAATTAGCATAATATGGCCACTTCACTATTGGATCTGCCCAGAGCCACTCTGGATCTGCCATAACCAATCGCTAACGTTTGGTCGTGAAGTCGGCTTAGCATCGTTAGCGTTCCCCTTAGCCAACTCCTTCACCACTAATTGAGCGAGCTGGAAAATCAAACTTTTTCCGAACCCCGTGGGGAGGAGGGCCCCCCCAACACAACTCAGCAAAGATTGTTCTTGCTCGGGCTTTAACTTCTGGATATTCTGCAGCGTTGCCACAACGGACCGAATGGCTTCGTTCACATCTTTCTCCGCCACCATTACGGAACTACAACTCAAACTAGCGCACAACCTCAACGTCATCGTTCTCAGCCACTCCCTCTGTTCGCTGATTGGACCGGTAACGATTTGGCCGGAGAAAACCCAAGAATTTTTTATGAATGGTCAATAAACCTAATTTATATGACCTAATTATATTACATAATAAAACAACACAAGGGTTAACTGCTCCTCAGATCTCTGCAGGGTAAATCCAGACAGCTAGCTAGACTATCTGTCCAATCTGAGTTTTCTGTTGCACGACTAAAACCACTTTTGAACGTACACACGTTCCACCAAAACAAGTTCCTTCCCGAGGCTATTTAGCAGAGGCACCGTGGCTCCGCTCGGCACATAGCGCCGCTCAAGACGATTGCGATTGGTTTAAAGAAATTCCAATAAACCAGAGCACGTTTTTCTCCCATCCCAGAATGCTGTGTGGACTGGCCAGACCCTCCGCCGCAGCGCTGTGGAGGAGGGTCTGGCAATGCGAGACTAGCTGAAAGAAAATATCAGTGAGAGAACGTCTCTTTGAAATGTAACTGTTGCTCTTTTTTTTTTAGTGGTGCCTTTTATATTCAATTCAATGTTCAATAAAAGGCAGTTCAAAAGGATTTCCTTTTATCTGTTTCAAATTCAATTTAAAAATAGTTTATTTATCAAAGTCGTTAATCACATACTGCATATTTTCCTCGTATTGTGCAGCCCTGTTTGGACGTGTAAAGCGCTCTGAGTAGGAAAAAAAAAAAGTATCCGACAAGCAAGGAACAAAATGTCAAAGTGCAGTTTTGGTCGGATTCGGGCGTCAGAAGGTTATCGCCCCGATCGGTTTGCCGCAGTGATTAAGAAACCATCGGCTGCTCGTTAATCGCCTGATCGCGGTCGATGAGTAATCTTTGATTCTCTGACACCACGGCTGTGTGCGACCACCGAGTGAATCACCTTATTGACAAAGCGTTCCGACACCTGATACACAACGCTGGCTCCATTAACCAGAGCCTGGCCGACCAGAAAACGCTTGCTGACCCCCCCCCCACCCACCCGCACAGGCTCCGTTTGCTCTCCTTTATGGAAATGCAACCCGCTAAGATTGATGAGAGGAAAACTGAGGATGATTTTTTTCCCGAAACCCCTACGGCCAGCTCACTCTCGCGCTGCTCAGGTCTCATTCAGCCAGGCACCTTGTTTCTTTCTCCGTCTTGTGCGGGGGTTTCTTTCCCCCCTTTCTCTTTCTGCTTTTGAAGGTGGGCACATCAAATCCATTACTCAATCTGCTCAATGGAGCGAAGCCCATTTACCAGTTGACTCATTTTAGATGGATCATTTACCCTTTCATCCTCTCTGACAACGCCACGGATGAAACCAGAGGGACTGAGGCTGTTTGTTGTTGTTTTTTTTGGGGGGGGGGGGGGGGGAATATCATACTTTCTTGCTCTTTTTTTATTTTTTTTTTCTTACCGTAGGGAGGAAGAGGGAGGCCTTTGGGGGTCTGAAAAAAGCCCCCATGATTACTTAGCGGAGTCATATGAGCTTCATAAAACAGGATGCTATTATATTGTTCTGTTGTGGCACTGCTGACAGAACAGCCACTAGCTTGTTCATGCTACACGGGACACGTGGAAACTGAAAAGGATCCCTGGGGGGAATTTGTTATCGCATGAGTTACAGTTTTCTGTCAGCGCGATGGAATTCAGTCGCGGAGGAGTGGAAATGTTCCTTTCTGAGAGCTGAGCGGGACGCATGACAGAGAGATTGAGTTATACGGGGGAGTTCGAGGCAGTTTGACGTCAGATTAATTGGATAAATGTGTGATTTAAAGCATCGACACTGGGCGCCATCATGCTGAAATGTGCTGCTGCTGCTGCAGCACGGTACCAAACCCAATGTGTTTTGCACTAAGCTGCATCTATAGTGTATTCAGGGGTTACTGTGACCACATTTCTTAAAACAGCGTTTTGAAACAAAAACGATCTCATACACACTACGGATTTGACAACGCATATCACACAACCATTCACACACACTGGGCATGTGCGTGTCGGTGTAAACGCAATGCAGATTGTCTGGCATTACTCTGCGGTTGAAAATCATGGCTGTAGAAGTTGAAAATACTTTGGCGAAAGAACTGTCACTGAAAAGGTATGTAACCTACCAAAACCGCTAAGACTGACTGGCTGCGACGTCGTTTCTAAAAAGGTCTCCGTTTGGGCCCGTCCAGACTACAAAGCAACCCCGGAGTTTTCAACCCAAAACGGGGGGATACGGTGTTTCAAAAAGTCTTAATTTTAGGGGCTCGTAAACGGCCAAGTGGTGCCATAACATAGTAGTGTAGATGTAGCCTGTGTAATCACAGCTTTAATTTGGGGAGCGTGCCTATGTTCCTACAGCCCTATGTTCCCACATTTCTAAGAATTTTTTTCGAAATTAGGCCCTATGTTCACACATTTAAGATCTTTTTTCAAAATGAAGCCCTATGTTCCCACATTTGTAAGATTTAGTTCCAAAATTAAGCCCTATGTTACCACAGTTCTAAGATTTTTTTTCAAAATTAAGCACTATGTTCTCACATTTCTAAGATTTTTTTCCAAAACTAAGCCCTATGTTCCCACATTTCCAAGTTTTTTTCCCAAAATTAGGCCCTATGTTCCCACAGTTCCCACATTTCTAAGATTTTTTTCCAAAATTACGCCCTATGTTCACCTAACCCTAATGTGGGAACATGGGGCCTAATTTTAAGAAAAATCTTAGAAATGTGAGAACATAGGGCCTAATTTTCAGTGAAAAAAAATTCTTAGAAATGTGGGAACATAGGGCTGTGGGACCATTGGGCTGTGGGACCATTGGGCTGACCCCTTAGTCACGTGCGTCTGTGTTATTGATGCTCTAATCGGGTTGCTGATCACTGATGCAGCTGTTAGCTCAAGTTAAATCAGGAAGTCATTATGCATTCAGACATTGTTGGCTCTTGTAATTGTTTGCTGACCTGTCTGTTGCGTTCGTCAGTGATCCTCTGGATCTGAATCTTTTTCCTCCCCATGTTTCCGGTGTGGCGGTGGGAGGGGCAAGGGAGAGGGGGGGGTGGGGGGGGCTGTCGCTGTATGTCTTCCTCCTTAAATGTCTGGTCTCCTTCCGTTTGTCCTGTCCGTGCACGCGGACTCGGTCGGGAAAGCAGCCGGGCAGGGAGGCTGTCGCCCCGTAGATTTAAAACAAAAAATATATAAAAAATAAAATAGGGAGAAGGAGGAGAGGAAGAAGAGGGTTTTGGTGTGCCGTGCCCTCTTCAGATCATGGTCCTGTTTTCCAGGTGGGGGCAGGTCATCCACACTCAGGCTGCACTGGGATCCTATGCCCTCCCCTTCACCTCAGCTGGGCAGCTCCTGCAAAACACAGAGGCATTCATTCATCAGACTGAGAGAGAGAGAGAGAGAGAGAGAGAGAGAGAGAGAGAGAGAGAGAGGCTTTGTTTGTATACTGTGACCCACTTTAGCTTCTACAAACACTGTATTTGCGTTGACCCGTCATCAACGAGAGAATAAATGATGCAGCAATGCATTTCAGAAGCACATGGTGGGGGGGGAGGAGGCTGAGAGCAGGAGGCCCTCAGGGGCCCGCGAGGAGGGAGGCTGCGCGGTGTCAGCTTCATTAGAGGCATCACCGCCACATCACTGATCTGTTGGTCGCCCGTGGCAACCGGCCAGGGCCGCCTGACACGCCGAATGTGATTCCCCGATCGAAGGCGGAGCGGAGAGGAGCCCACGAGTCTGTGGATTCCACATTTCTCCCCCAGGTTTCAGGCTGTTTAACACGATTAGGGCCGCAACAAACGATTACTGTCACTGTGGATTGATCGGTCGATTAATTCCTCGATTAAATCGATGAGCCGTTTGGTCTATACAATGTCGGAAAATGACAAAAAATGTGGATCAGTGATTCCCCAAAAGCCCAAGATGACGTCCGCAAATGTCTTGTTTTGTCCACAACTCAATATTCAGTTTACTGTCACAGAGGAGAGAAGAAACTAGAACAATATTCACGTTTAAGTAGCCGGAAACTCAAACCAATTAAATCAATTATCAAAATAGTCTGTGATTAATTTAAAAGTTGATAACTGATCGATTAAGCGATTCATCTTTGCAGCTCTGAACCAGATCTGTGTTGATCGTAGCAGGGCAATGTGACAGTTGAAACTCCATGTATGAAAATTATTCTCCATTCAACTACAAAAAAACTTCTAAACGCTTCATACAGTATTTGGGACGGCCCTTTTCGTGTTGTGTTTTCAAAACACATATCAGGATAGACTCCTGACATGTCTGGAAAGCAGGTATGAGTTGGCAGATTCCCACCGATGACACTCCGCATTTAAACGCCAAGCTGGCCGATGCGGTTTTGTGTCCAGTGATTAACATTATGCCTTATTACTACCTAAACTCAACACTGACCTCACTCCATGCAGCACAGAGAAAGATGACGAGCGTAAAAAAGGCATGTCTAATCCCGCCGTGCGGCTAACTAACCATGAAATAAGGGTGGTCTGCGATATGTTACAACGCCTGATCAGAAACAGAGGATCGGTGCATTATACATTTCCAATTTCAAAAGAAAAAGGGGCCAAAGCAGAGACAGAAAGCCCCAGAGTGATTCTGCAAATTCATGCAAAGTCATGAATGAATGAGAAGGCTGCAGCAGCCCAGGAATGGCAACAGAGGCGAGGACCGTTTTAGGCCCCGTTTCTAGTATTTGTGGTTCAGCTTTAAAAATAGCGTCTGGCTATATATACACATACAGACTGTGTGTGACACACACACACACACACACACACACACAAGGCAGAGGGAGCAAAGTGGCAGCATTGCAGAACTGAAGCAACTGGAAAGGCGTGAGTACAGACACCACACCATCTCTCCGGCATTGTTTGCATTCTCGCTACCTGGGAGAGCGGCAGCGGAAGAAGAACGCCCTCTAGTTCCATCCATTCTTATCAAACAAAGCATGTGAAATTGTCTGTTCACAAGACTGACATTCCTTTGGTGATGCTGAGGGCGCCGCACGCTCGTTTAGAGTGGATGCAATTGGCTTAGCTTTGGCAATGAGTTGCTTATGAATTATGCACTGATGGAAGAGACTAAAGGAGCCTGGCTTCTACAGGGAAAATCTGCAGGAACTGAATGTACAAACCCATTGGCAACCTCTTTCTAATATCTGGTTCCAGCCCAAACATTTTCGAAAAATCCATGTTTAAATCCTCTGCCTCTCTTCATCTCCATCTCCTCCCTTTTGACTGGCACGGATTCAGAAAGAGAGATCAGTAAAGCATATTGAATTCTGCGTGGATCCCCTCATTAGTGTACTTCTTGAAAAGAGTAGGTGTTCCCAATATGTTGTACATTCGTTCTTGTCATCCGGCTTCCCGCTCCACGGAGTGAAGAAGTGTCGGTGGCATCATTTAGCTAAATAATGAAGAGGTGTGTGTTCGTGCTCTCTCACGGCCTTCGTTAGCCACTGAGCAGTTGGGGGGTAGTCGCTCCCGTTGCAGTGGAAGTTCAAAGGCAGCTCACCGAGGGATTTGTCTTTAGGCTGCGGGCTGATCACACATGAAAAGGCTGCTTTATCTGCCCGGGGTGGTCAAGTCTCGACCTTTTATCCTTCATGCTGCCGGAGCTCGCTTCCCATGTCTGATGTCAGGCCGAATCTGCGCTCTCACACGGGAAGCAGAGGGCCTGGAGTGTGTCTGCTGCCTCGCTGAGCAGGGCCAGGGCGACACAGAGGCTCTGGACAATGAAAAAGATTAACGCTGATAATTAGGAATCTACAGCGGACCCAGATAAGAACCCTGGGGACCGCCTAAATGTTATTTCACAAGGGGCCAATGACAAGCTCTTCTTTTACATTTCAGAAGAAGGGAATATGGACATAAAAGCACACACTGGAGTACAGGAATTCAGAACGGTTCAAGTACAGCTGCTACGTTCACTACATTTCGACAGTCTGGAATATTGCAGCCGTCAAGACTTGATGGAAATTGTATCATGCCTGTGGATAAACTGGGCGGCTCGGTCTTGATAAAGCTCTGTGATGCTTCTTCCCCGTCTAATGTGAGATGCTTTCATGCACATTTGTATCGAGGCAGTAAAAACAAAACACACACAAAAACCTTGGCACACTTGCCTAGTCCTTCTACATCATTTCAGTCTATTTCTGTGAAGTATATTTTCTGAATTGCCATTTTGTTTTGTTTTTGCTTTCCTAGACAATGGGATTTGGGATATTGACTTAAGCTAGCTTTAAAATGAGACAAATACAAATTAGCAATACATGTTTGAAATGAAAGTGTGCTGTCTAAAACAGTATAAAACCTGAATAAAACAGAAGTGATCATTAGAAGTGGTATAAAACAGAAACTATTACTGTACAAATGTGTCCACTAAGCTTTAGAGTAGGCACCTCAGGTCATAGCTTGCCTGCAACAAAGATTAGTCCATAAAAGAACAGTTAGAAAATGTTGCATCGCATCATTATCCCTGACATCTGTTGCTACGCCCGTTAAACATTTTAAAGCTCCAATCTTCTATTCCAACGATGTGGGTGGAAAGACAAGCTGCGAGGGCAATATTTTGGTCTTGACATTTATCCATGAAGAGAAAGTTGACACAGGGATGTTCTTATTTCACCAACCACATGCTTTGGGTTATGCACAGTTTCGGCTGATGGCTTCCGAATACAACCTCAGTTTTATACGTTGGGAGAATAAGAAGCTTCCTTTGGGCAATCAAGGGTTAAGCGATTTGCTAAAGGGCACGTCAGCCTGATTTTCACATACCAGTCGAGGTTTGTGAACTGGTGACCTTCCTCCTGACAACCTGCCTTGCTGTCCTCAAGGCTAATTCTGCCCTCGATTTTTACTGATACGTCGCCACCTATGTTTCTGCCAGAAGCCGCATGTGTCAGGAGGCTGCGGGGCGGTGACTGAGTCATGACACAGAAAACAAACCACTCAAATGCCACAAAATGCAGCGGGAGACTGCTGTGTTTGGGTTCGACGTGATTCGAGTGTACACAGCATTCTGTTGGCTTTTACAAGGAAACATGTGACGCTATCAGATGACTGCGCTGTGTGCGTGGGCACTAAGGCTTGACTGGTACAGTCCAATATTTGGGTCAGATACAAGTGATAATCAGAGCAGAACAAGATCTGTAGTAGACTGGAATTAAAAATACATTTTCAAGGTTGTGTGCTATTGTTGGTCTAGGGTAGAGGTTTTACAATTCTGACACTGTGGGCCCCCTCTCAGACAAAATTGAAAAAATTGCTCCCCCCACAACACAAAAAAAAAAGTTTTGCTAAAATCCTTTTCAGTGATTTTAGAGGAGCGTTATCAGTATGCCCACATGATAAGTCTGTAATACAACACTACCAGTAGCAATATATTGGTCAGGCCTCAGCGTGTGTTATCTTTAAGTGCGCATGTTAGTGCGCATTTGTGTCTGTCTGTCTGTCTGTCTGTCTGTCTGTCTGTCTGTCTGTCTCTTCTTGCATCTCCATCCTTTACTGCCCTGGCGTGTTAAGTGGCAGCAGAGCAGCCTGGAGCAGAGCGATAACAGTCAGCAGTACGGGGCTGGTAGTTGTGGGGGGGTGAAGAAGGTTCTCGGCTGCTGGCACCCTGCCAGAGGACCATTGAGAAATCTATCACCACATTTTTTCCCACTCCGCAGCCACATGTGCCGAGCCTGACCACCGCAGACCCCCGCGGCACCGGCCACACCCCGTATAAACTGTGATTACTACAACCTTGGACTAACTCGGTCCTGTATGGTTTATTGGATGGTGCAATGTGCCGCAGACATGGAGCATCCTCAACGCAATATGCATGCGCTTCTGCCAAATGTGATGATGATGAATGCAAGTGAATGTATATACCTAGTAAAGATTTAACTGATATATACAGTATTTAAGTCAGAGATATGGCCATAATAATACACTACAGAACTACAGATCCATTGTATTGTAATAAAATAATTAGGGCTGCTCCCTCTTAGTCGCTTAGTAAATAATCGGTCCTTTTGGTCTTAGTTGACAAAGATTTATTTAGTCCATTAGTCATTTTTTTATGTTTTTTTCATGCTGAATTACTTGTTTCCGAGAAACGTATGAGCACATCTCTGGTAAACACAAGATTTAAAGTGCTGCTTCTGCATAAATCTTAATCTTAATCAACCAATCGATTAGTCAACCAAATCAGAGTGTTGGTCGACTAAGAATTTCTTTAGTCGAGGACAGCCCTAAAAGTAATCGATTAAGCTATCTATCACAAACTTGGAAGGGGGGGGGGATTTGAATTTCAAACTAAAGCGCCGTATCGACCGCATATGTTACGTCAGCGTCATGCTCGCATGCGGACACCATTCATGCCACCCTGAGGCGACTGCCTGTACTGCCTGTGTCTGGTCCGCGAATTTCAAAGCCTCGAGCAGCAGGGCAGGGAGGTTTTGGCGATCTGAGCAGAGCTGTCTTTTGGCAGTAAATGTACAGTTTAGGACACGGTTTCTCCATGAAAAAAAACTGCACTGCAGCTCCGCAATACCCAAGAAGTTCCCGTCTGGCTTCCCAGCTTCTGGGAAAAAAGTTAAGGATTACAAGCCAGAGCAGAAGTGTGCTACTCTCTGGCTCTGTACAGAGACACAGCACCTCTACTCTGCCTAGTTTGCAAAAATGTAGGCCTACATCAAATATATTCATTAGGCCTTTAATTTATTTATTTATTTATTTATAAATCGGGCATCTACCTCGCATTACGCACATACCGTCAAAAAAATAGACTTGGCGTGTAAATGAAACTACTACACAAAGACAGGCAACAATTTTAAAACCATACTCTCCCTGAACTGTGAAAGTGAAAATAACTGAAGCAAAGAACTGTTTGTTTGCAAGAACATTCGGCTGTGTTGCTGAGAATGACTGATACCAACACGTGATACTGACCCCTGAACCAAAGTACACTATTACCAGGCAGCAGCATTTCTGTGACAGATGCATCGTCCAAAAAGTTGTGCTATGAATCACTGGCCATTGTGTACTGATGTTGGGGTGGCAGTTGGCATTTTTGGCAGGCATTTGGCTCTTGGCTAGCACCGAAATCACCAAAAACTGAGGAGCTACTGCCAATAATATTGCCACATATTTCAATTCATGTACAATTTGTACATTTAAAAGAGAATGAAATCTGATTAAACTGTACAGGAAATCCAAATTTATCTGCATAATCTTTACAAATAATCTGTACATATCAAACCTAATTGCTCGGTTCGACAACAAATCTGTTTTAAGTTAATAAAAAATTGATGCGTAGAAAGATAATGCCAATAATAGTGCAGCTTAAACAGGAGGATTGTTATTGAATCGACGTTGCGGCCACAACAACTGCTCCTAAAAATATACATGGCACTCTAAAGCACGCCCGATCAAAGTGTCCAACAAATATCAGGGGTTGTGTGTCATGATATCTTTACAAATCATGTTAACTGTTGATGAAATGTATGAGTTAGCAGGAGATCTGCAGTGGATTTCAGGGCTTCAGGTTTCTAGCAGAGGGCACCCTGTCCTGACCTCCGCGGGAGGGCTTTCAAAATGACTGATCTGCCCCTCAGTTTAACGTCTGGGCGGATCAATATCGCTCCAATATTCATTCATCACTCAGTGTTTGCACAGACGCGCCTGACGAGATGAGCAAGATGACACATGATGTTGTCAGATGCTTTGTACAACCGTGAATCACGTGGAACCAGATAGAGCAGGTGTTTAGGGTTGCGGCACGCCGAAACGGTCACAAGACGGGGGCGTCTTTGAGCAAAGATGGCTGCCGGAGAAGAACAAGGACATGACGCTCCCGTGAGTTTAAAGAGCCCAAAAATGTATATTCCTTTAGGGCTGCAACTAACGATTATTATCATTGTTGCTTAATCGGTTGAATATTTTCTCAATTACTCCGTTAGTTGTTTGGTCTACAAAATGTCAGAAAATGGTTCAAAAAGTTGATTAGTTTCGGTTTTCCAAAGCCCAAGAGGACGTCCTCAAATGTCTCGTTTTGGTCGACAACTCAAAGAGATTCAGTTTACTGTCACAGAGGAGAGAAGAAACTAGAACAATATTCATATTTAATAAGCTGGAATTAGTGAAGTTTTTGAAAGAATCGACTCAAGAAATAATCAAATAGTTGGCGATTAACTTAGTAGTTGACAACCAGTCGATTAATGAATTAATCTTTGCAGCTCTATTTCAGTCTGAACTTCCAGTTGAATGTCTTTTGAGCGCCCCAGCTTTATGAAAGAGTCTAAATAGCAGCAGTAGCCCTTTAAGCTGCAAATATCTGAGCATAGTGTCATCATGAAGGCATTAACGCAGCACGCCAGCATTAAGGTACACTGTAAGCATGCATTAGGTTTTTATAGGGGGAGCGGGGGGTGAGGGGTAGTCCGAGGGATTCGTTTCTCATTGGGGCACAGACAGAACTGCCGATGGGGTCGAGGTTGGAGGGAGTTGGCTTCTAACTGGGCTGCTGAATCCCCTCATCTGACCCAGCGAGGCTCGGTTTGCGGCCCAACCTTGAGGGTGTTCTGCCAGCACCAGCTGTGGGATATTTACAGCCTGTTGGGGCATGTTTCCGGGCAACCATTGGACACGGCTCCCGCCGACACTGAGGCCTCAGTCACCCAGCGTGCGTCTTCACTGTATCAACAAAACTTTCACGGCTGATTTTTTATGGTAAAAGCATTTGTGACAAATAGGGCTGGGTTTTATATCGATTTTCATTTGAATGATCCTATATTGAGTCATTAAATGCAGAATCGATTTGGGGAATTGCCCCAGTGTGGGATTAATAAAGTGTCTTATCTTTGTCTGTATCATATGAAAGTAGAAGACATAAGGAATCCATGCCAACTATGTCATGCCAGCTTGTCGTAAAGGGGGTTAAATAATGCTCCAAAGTTAGGCTCCATTTTAGTGAGGGAAACACTGGCATGGCTATTTAAGGGGTGCCCTTTTGAAATGGCCATGCCAGTTTTTCCCTTGACCTCTCACCTCAAAACTGTAGAGCTGCACTTTATTGGTGTGTTCATGTTTAATAAAAAAGTGCATTCATGTAACTGATTGTTCAATTGTGGAATTCCTTTTCATATCCAAGCTAAATTGGTTGTGCGGCTGAAATATCCCAAATGGACATTGAATCGGAAATCGAATCGGGACTTTGTGAATCGGAAGCAAATCGGGGAAAAATCAGCGTCGACACTGAGCCATAATGAGAAATCATGGAGGACGGGAAGGACCTGCTGGCCTTGTATCTGAAGCTTGGCTTGTGATTGTGATTGTGCCTGTGCATCTACGCTGCCAACCCTGGCAGTGGAATATGATCCCCCCTCCTCCTCCTCTTAACCAATCATGGGTGAGTCTTTGGAGAGGTATGGGAGAGAGGGAGAGGGGAGGGCTGATGCAGTGCAAGGGCAGCACTTCTGAGGTGGTGTTGGTGGTGCTTTGGGGGGATGGGATGGGAACGGTGAGGAGATCTGTGCCTCTCGGCTCGTGAATCACACCCACGCTGCCGGGCCGCTGTCAATACGGCAATCTATCTAAGCACACACACACACACACACACACACACACACACACACACACACACACACACACACACTCAAACACGTACACAAAAACAAACAGCCACACATACTGGGAAAAGCACACGCCCACGCATTTAACACGGGGCGCCCTAACTGTCACTGATCCACTGTTTGTGATCAGAGCCTCTGGCATGAATACAGCAACAACACAAAAAAAATGATAATACCCGTTATGCACACACAGACACACACAGATGTCTTTTGTCCGGCAGCCCTGAAGGCATGTGGAGCATGGAGGTTGCTGGCAGGTCACACAATACTTTTGGTGTGGTTTGTTGTTGACTCTAAGAGACTTGCCCCAACGCCGCTGACTGCATCACCGGCGCGGACTATGCGGTTTGACCAGTCAGGTTACATCACTGCCAGAGGTAAACACACTCTGACGCCATCCCTGAAAGGGGACGTGATTGGCTGACTCAGTGGAACAATCACAGGGAGAGCTCTCACAGTTAGGACAGGGTTTTTCTGTGTATTAGTTACTGTTGGCAGCGATGCAGTTCACCTGGCCGAGGTTCAGGAACTGATTCAAACCCATGCTAAAGAATTAAAAACTTAAAAAAAGACAAAGGGAACTGTAATGAAACAAGCTTTGGAGAAATGCATCAGAGGAGCTCATTAGGGCTGCAACTAACGATTACTTTCATTGTTGATTCATCTGTTTTCTATTTTCTGGATTAATGGATGAGTTGTTTGGTTTATAAAATGTCAGAAAATGGTGAAAAATGTGGATCAGTGTTTCCCAAAAAGCCAAAGACGGCGTCCTCAAATGTCTTGTTATGTCTACAAAACAAAGATATTCAGTTCACTGTCACAGAGGAGAGAAGAAACTAGAACAATATTCACATTTAAGATGCTGGAATGGGAGAAGTTTTTCTCTTTTTCATGAAAAATGAATCAAATCGATTACTGAAATAGTTGGCGATTAATTGAAGAGTTCTCAACGGTTTAATCAGTGAGTCTTTGCAGCTCGAGCGGTATGCACTATCCATTAGTGTTTGATTAAGAATTTACTCATTTAAATTGTTTTGTCCCTTTCAAGCAGCCATGGGTTCCCATTTAATTCAACAAAGTACCAATAGAATCTATCAGTGCACTTAAAACTTGCTTCAGTTGGGTTATCCTCCATCGCAGGGCTGCTACTACACGTCATTAGGGTTGCCAGTACAGCTGAAGCTCCGTCGTTTTGTTTCATGAAAAATAAAATGGCCATCATGAGATCTCAGAGCCCACGATGACGTGCTGCGATGATAGCTCAGTTCACGACGACGAAACACACAGATCACGTTGGTCTTGTCAATGGAACCATTTGGCAACTTTTTAAAAGTAAACTTTCCATTCAGAATCTTATTGGCATCCATTTCGGCGTCTCGCGCTTGCCATCCACTCTAAGCGTACCGTTAGCCTGCTACTCTTTGGCCGGCTCGCAAGCCCAAACAAGTGTGTGCGGCGTGCCTGTTGTTTAGTTTCCAGTCTAGCTAGATCCGGTGTGGTGTTGTAGTTTTTCTAACGTTACTAGTTGTTGCAATAGCATGTGAAAAAACTACAGTTTACTAGGCCAAAAAGAACATTAATCTTGCGAGAAAAAAAATGTACGCTATTAAAATGGGTTTGCGTTAACGCCGGTAATAAAGTGTTTAACTGACAGCACTAAAAAATATATAAAATTAACAATGATATAAAAGAGGGAGGAGCAGCTAAATCCTCACATTAAAGAAGCTCAAACCGATGAAAAATGACTTAAACAATGATCAAAATTCCTAATGATTATTCTTCTGATTATGAACTCATCTTTTGGGCACTAGAGCTCGGAGCAGGAGAGGGAATTAGAAAAGCAGAAGACCGAGTATGTCCTTTGGATTGCCACTTACTTCCATTCCATTAAACCCAAACGCTCAATCCAAGAACCTTTTCTGAATGTACATGTACAGCTCTTGGTACTTGAGGGTGGCCTCGTGTTTTGACAGACTGTCCAGTAAAAGGCCACAGGTTCAATCCCAGCAACAGCTGCACGTCCTGCCTCAGTGTAGAGCAGCAACACGTGGCTATTCCCAACGACGCTTAAGCTATCGATTATTTTAGCCTAATGAGTGCTTTTCATAACTTCCCAGAGCCCAAAGAGAGGTCTTCAAACTGCTTATTTGCCAAAACAAATCTAGTGCTGAACTTTTTCTTTTTATTTAGGATGCCCATTTGTTGTTACCGAAGTAACAACTATTCTCCCTGGGGTCCACACAAAAGATAAAAAACAAAACTAGACAATCAATGTTACATTAATACTTTTTTTGACTACTGTATTACTTTTAAACAACTAATCAATTAGGCTAACAGACAAAAATGTACATTTTTTTCATAACAATCCTTTATAATTGTTTAAGCCACTTATACAAACAAACATACCAATCAGCCCCTGGTTGTACCTTCCCATGTATGAAGATTTGGTGCTTTTCTATGTTATATTATATGTAAATTGAATATCTTTGGGTTTGAGGTTGTTAGTTGGACAAAACTTGATATATATATATATATATATACACACATACACACACACAGTATGTATGTATGTATGTGTATGTGTATGTGTATGATATATATATATATATATATATATATATATATATATATATATATATATATATATATATATATATATATATATATAAATAAAAAATTATGTTAATATAATTTAAAAAAATGATGTTACCACAATTTTATAAAAGTTACATTCACTGTAATAAATTAAGTTATTATTCATGAAGAACTACTGCGTACATAATCTCTAATATCTTTTTAGGACAAACCGTATTGTGTTTTGGAATCTTCTAAAAAAGTTTAAAAGGTTTCCTCCCTCACAGCTTTCCCCATCGCCTTAAATCTTCTGCGACAACAAAAGGTCTGTGACAGAGAAAGAAAATGCCCTCTAGAAAAAAAAAAAACACTGATGACATCAATGTGACACTTGAGGACAGAGGGCGTGCACGCCGGACTCGGCTATGTGCAGGAACGTTTGCCGTCACCAGTCGAACGCGTTCTCATCAACGAGGCCTCACGGGAGAGGCAGTCGGGCGAGATCAAGGCAGCCGACTGTCACTTAAATATAGCCGCTTATCGCAAGTCCTATCAGGTTTATGAACGCAGGTGAGTGGGAGGAGGAATGCTGTTTTACAACCTG
Organism: Perca schrenkii; assembly: GCA_025617405.1. Classification (NCBI taxonomy): domain Eukaryota; kingdom Metazoa; phylum Chordata; class Actinopteri; order Perciformes; family Percidae; genus Perca; species Perca schrenkii. Next base: position 34,041,956 of record CM046792.1, read on the forward strand.
CCTATTTAAAGCCTTCGCCACTAACCGTTTTGTGAAATGTCTCCATTTTTACCTATGAAACGTGGCCACTGCGAAATGAGGCCGGTAACAAGGCACAACCATGAACTTGTAGCAACAGGCGTGTGTAACAAGATTATAAAGTTGTAGAGTGGTTGCCTCCCCTCAAGAAAATTCATTTTCTGTCATGTCAAAATTGAACGCTGGCATCTAGTGAGCAGACTAGGGCTGCGACTAACGATTATTTTTTATTGTCGATTAATCTGTTGATCATTTTCTTGATTAAATCGATGAGTTGTTTGGTCTATGAAAATGTCAGAAAATGGTGAAACATGCTGAGAGAAGAAACTAGAAAATATTCACATTTAAGAAGCTGGAACCTGAGAATTTCTCATCTTTTTTCATGAGAAATCAATCAAATCAATGACTGAAACAGTTGGTGATTAATTTACGTGTATCGCGACTAATCGATTAATCAGTGAACCTTTCAAACGAATCAAACGGATTAATCAATTAACAAAATAGTTGGCGATTTTAGTTGCTGACCGATTCATCTTTGCAGCTCAAAAAAGACAAAATAAACGTAATCCTTTGAGGGTTTAAATGATTAATCAAATGTAATAATCGACACGTAATCGATTAATCTTTCCAGCTCTAGAGAATGGAAACACGCAAAGTATTCATCTAACCATATCTCACATATCTATCTAAGATGTGTTACAGAGGATATACTGTAGAGGCAGACAGACCATATCCTCTAAAAGATAAAGTAGATAAGGCCGCTATCTCTTGAGCTCTAAAACGATTACCTCGAGGCTACCGAACATGGAAAAACAACTTCCTGCTATTTACTTTCTGTTTGACTGACTTGACTTGGGGAAAAACCCCAGATACAAGCAGACCAAACAACACGGTTATCGAAAACCATCAGGATATCTTCAAAGCTTTCTATCCGCGTGTACTTTTGAAGTACACAGGGGTGGTTTTGAACAGGTGTCGGAGGCCACGCGAGGATCGTGACACTCCCTCGGCACAGTAATGGCCGTGTAAGACCTTCAATTCCAGAGAGAAAAAGAACAGGTGTGACGTTACGAGCTGCACGACAACACAAGCTATCAACCGTAAATCTCCCCCACCACCCCCCTCCCCTCTCCGCTCTCAAGCGCCTCTCAGCAGATTTCGGGGGCTGGGGAAGGTGTCAGCTCGGCGGCTGATGATGGACAACAGTCCACGCAGCTAGTCACCTCGCACTCCTCCCTATCTACCACGTAAAGCCCTCAGAGGCGCCAGCAGTGCACCCCACCGACCGATGGCTTCCCAGGGCTGATTAGACAGAGCATTTCAGAGGCCCTCTCTCGCACTTTGGCTTACATCAAGCATGTGAAAGCTCAAAAAAATGTAATGTTAGTTTTAGCCAGAGGAGAGGAAATGTGAACACTTAAATAAATAAAAAAATAACAGCCATCGAGAATGACATTTTCTCTTGAAGTAATTATGGTTTTTAAGTGAAGCGGCGTTCATGTCAATTCAAACCAATTACTACATCAGAGGGAACACACACACACACACACACACACACACGCTTAAGAGCTGAAATGTCTCGATGGGTCGCGCTTACCGTCAAAGCTTAAAGATGCCAAAAGGCGGTTTGGAAGTGCTCTGACACAAATGTCACACACCGAAAGTCTAGTTTGGGACTGAGGCCAGTTACTTTGAAAAAGAGCGAGATAGTCCAAGTGAGAGACCACAGAGGGATACAGTCCTGAAGAGAACGATGGTCCAACTCAGAGCAGCACATGTGCCGTCGACTGCTGCAAAAGTGACAACTGCTGGTGGAACGCCTCGGGCTGAACGCCCCAAATTACCCTTCTCACTGGATACCCCCAGCCCCCGCCATCAACCCCCCCTCCTCTGCTGTTGCTGCTTCTTGTGACCACACTCACAGTACACATCTCCCCGCCCCCCCCCTTGCCCACCCACAAACCCCTCCCAGGTCACCCTTTGCCCTAATATGCCTTCAGCAACTGCCACCAATTCATCAGTGTCTTGTGTTGGCAAATGAGGTGCTTGTTGTTCGGCTCTCTCAAAAAAACGGGAACGTTTACTACAAATCATCAGCGCAATTTGGAGCTGCAACTGACAAATACCCTCATCATTGACTGAGAGGTCAATATTCTTTTCAAATACTCAATCACGCGGTGAAAATGGTCAAAAAAACATCCATAAAATGTTCCCCGGGAGCCCAAGAAGACATCTTTAAATTGCTAGGTCTTGTCTGAGCAACAGCAAAATAATGAGAAATCTTTTCAACCTAACATCCCAGCCAGCTGCCATTGATTTCTATTCGTTACCATGCAGTCAGAGTGAAACTGTTACGGGACAATTAAATACAGACTTTATCTCATCAATCTGAATCTAAGCTGCATTGCTACGAAACAACGATGTAACAGACAAAAATGAGTACAAACTCGAGGTTTACCCCCGCGTTGCACTTAATGATCGGTTGATTAATCAATGGGCAAATTCCTTGTTGATGACAGATTACTTGTTTAAGTCATTTATTAGGCAGAAATAGCAAACACTGTTTTGAATCGTAAAGCGAACATCCTTGGGTTTTTGGGTTGGACGGACAAAACGAGACATTTTAAAAAGGTGCCCTGCCACACGTATTTCATGACTTTGTGGTAATGTCTGAAGTTCTACCATGGACTCTGTAATATTTTTTGTGGAAAAAATGCCTTGGTTACCTTGTTTCAAGCCATTCTAGCGTGGTATAGAAAGCCTGCAGGAAGACTCGCCTCGATTTGTGCCAGTTCTCATTAATATTCAACGAGCTAAGCTGCTTGACTCTGAATGGTTAACAGCTAGCCAATGAGAGCCTGGCTATCAGCATCCTTTACCCAGTGCAACTGGGCGAGCTCATGGCAACATGATGTCAGACTGACCAGCTTTTGTGATTGGTCTGATTTCTCTGCTTATTTCTTTTCAGTGGCTAGAGCTGACAGAGGAGGTAGCAGTTCATTTTCACATTCACCACATAACACAAACACATATGGACCTAACATATTTCAAAAAATGCAAGGAAAAACGGTTTTGTGTGGCAGGGAACCTTTAAAAAGATGTCATCTTGGACTTGGAGAACTTGTGACGGGTATTTTTCATTATGTTTTTACATTTAATAAACAAAATGGCATTATTAATGGGCCGAGTAATCTATAATGACTATAATCATTAGAAATTACACAACTTAAGCAGGTTTACTAACCCTGTTTTTTACACTATAAGGAGACAAATGGAAGGTGTGTGTGTGTGTGTGTGTGTGTGTGTGTGTGTGTGTGTGTGTGTGTGTGTGTGTGTGTGTGTGTGTGTGTGTGTGTGTGTGTGTGTGTGAGAAGAGAGTGAGGTAAGTGTGTCAGGTCCTCGTTGCGCACCAATCTGTCCTTCATGCACATGTGTGTGTGTGTGTACATCCTCCATTTGGATCATGAGCTGCCGGCAGTGGGACGGCAGCTGCCTACATACCTTTTGTTCCACTGGACCCTTCAAGGCCCCCCCCACCCCCAGAATCCACACACACACACACACACTTGCATGCTCAGCTGTCGGAGAGTTCAACAAACCGGTAATGTCTCGTGCCCCTCAGCCCAAACGCTCTACACTCAATTCCAAAATGACTCCTCTGCTGTCAAACTCCGCCGGCTGCACGCCACATCTTCCCTCCCTGTCAGCTCCGATGAAGGCCGCCGGTGACGACTGGGATCCGACGCTAAGTCCAAAGCTGTGGAAATCAAATCCTCACAGGTCCGAACTTGGTGAGCTACAGTCAGATGACCGAAGAGAGGGCTGTAAAAGGAGAGAATTGCCGTCTGGGACTGTTTGCGACAGTGGCTCCGCTTCCCAAGGAATGGATCTCAGCCTGTGCCCTTTCCTGACCTGGAAATCTCCGAGGGGGCCTGGAGGGTGTGGGAAATGGGAGGCCAGGAGTCGCGAAACAGTTGTGTCATTGAGTTTCCACACAACACAGCGTATGAATGTATGGTCGCAGGCACGTCTGTGCCCGGAGCCCAACGGGTTAAACGAGGGGCAAAAATTCCAAAGGGCCCATTTGGTCTTGAGGCAATAACTTATATGGATAAATGTGAGATGGGAGGGCAGAAGAAAAATTAACTCCTGTCTATCAAGAGCGGGAAATAGGGCTGGCTGATATATCGATATTATATCGATATCGTGAGATGAGAATAGATTTTGGATAGCGTAATATCCTGATATGAGATAAGTGGTGTCTTTTCCTGGTTTTAAAGGCTGTATTACAGTAAAGTGATGTACTTTTCTGAACTTAACCAGACTGTTCTAGCTGTTCTATCATTTGTTAGTAATCATTATGTCCACTTTACTGATGATTATTTATCTAAAATCTAAGTGTGAAGATATTTTGTTAAAGCACCAACTGTCAACCCTAGAATATCGCCACAATATCGATATCGAGGTATTCGGTCCAAAATAACGTGATAAATGAATTTCTCCATGTCGCCCAGCCCTAGCAGGAAATGTGCCCATGGATGGGGAAAAAAAAAATATACACCACCACTTAACACAACAATCCCCACGTCAGGACACAATTACTTCCAAACAAACACAAGTGCTCAGCCTTATCTCGCAGCCCCTTTTACAGGTTTTTCCACCGCTTGCCATCCACATTTGTCGTCCATGTGCACGGCTGCCTGGGGGCCCCTCCATGTTGAACACAGGGTGTTGGCCCGGAGCCTAAAATGGGGATGTATGAGCCTACCTCCGCTCTCCCTGAGACAAACGCGAGCGCTGGCCAAGACTGTGTGATGCTGGCTACGCGCGGTGGGGATCCAGGCACTGAGGGAGAGGTGGGGGAGGCACAAAACACAAAACGAAAAGATATCTATTCTCTCTCTCCTTTAACAGAGCGGTGAGAAGAAGCACATCTTTTGCCCTGAGGCAAGTGTATTTATGTTGAAAGGGAACACAGAAGTGTATAAGCTACTGCTCTGGAAACGATAAACATACATCCTGCAATGGAGCTGCAAATACTCGGGCACAGTTGGGAGAAAAGGCCCAAAGATTTGGTTTTGTTCCGTGTGATAGGTGTGCCACCTCAGTGATGTGCCGTCACAAAAGACAAACTCGAGGTTTTGTTGAAGACAAGCTTATTTGGTAATTTGTCTTTGTGCGACATGACTGTTAGGTTTGTGAATAAACACGATGTGCTTTCAAGGGTTTGACAGTGAATACCCTGATTATGCAAATCTGCCTTCCTCCCGAGGATGAGGCAAATTACAAAAAAAAAAAAAAAAAAGAAAATGACAAAGCTTTTCTCTGGTGTGGCTCTGCTCGTGAGCTCTTCTCTTGTGCGCGACCTACATTGTTGAGGAATTCTCCACATTTTTGTCACACTCTTGACAAAGAGCATAATACAGCTCACAAGATACAGAGAAAATACACTTTAGTACGTTATCCAGCTACACGCCGCATTATGCGTGCCAGCATCCGACGAGCGCCGTTTAAAACCTGACCCGGCTTCTCGTTGATCAACACTTCCACGGCATTACATCTGACACCACGCTGCTGGAACGCCCATACAACAAATGTTATACTTCATGTCAGACGTCTAGTTCATTCAGTTCTAGAGGGCCAGAAGTGATGAATGAGAGGGAATGCTTTTGGATGAGTCTATACATTGGTTTTCTTTAAGGAAAGCATTGCATACTGTACCTTTAAAACATCCTCGCTGCGTTAACACAATAGTATTAACGACTACGGTCAACGTTCTTTTCCAATCAGTCATTGGAAAAGCTTCTATTAGGCAAGTATGGTTGTCCATTTGTTAAATAAGCTTATAGCATTTGTTTATGGTTAGGTTTTATACAACAGGACTGGCTCGGGCAGCACAATTAATCTGGATATGGACTAGTGCAATATCCAAATAAGGGGGTGGGGTAAGTATTGTGCTGCCTACAAATCCTATCCTACAGTTTGGTACAGATACACACTATAAAATCGGTTTAATTGTAATATTTTTCAATGAAAATGAGAATAATAACAAAAATGATTCCCTCCAATATCGTGAATCATCATAATCGCAATTGGATTTATTTATTTTTCCCTCATAGTGCCTGGGCCTGGCTCTCCCAATCCACAGTGATTTGGTATCTCCCGGCCCCAGGAGCTGTCACAGCTAAAAGGTCTAAAAGGTCAAGAGCAGCAAGACGAGCCCTAACAGACGCAGCAACCTGTTCCCTTCAACTGTCCGCCTCGCTCAGCTGCCACCACAAAGGCTCCCCCCCCCAAAAAAAAAAGAAGCCTGTCGCTGCAGCCCCAAGCCTTCTGCTTTCCCAGGCCGAACACGTTCACTCGGACACAGGGACACTTTCGGGGACAGATTAGTACTGGTGAGGTGCACTTTTACAGCTGTTTTTGGCTGAATCCTTCTATCACATGCCTCTGAATTTTCTTTTTTTTTTTATTTAAGCCGCTCCCATTACTCCCCTGCTTTAAAATGAAAGGTTGTTTTAAGGTGAAATCAATAAATACTCTATTCCTCGACAAATCCCTTTAAACGTACACGCGTCTCCCCGAGTTCAGTATGTGTGGAGTAGTGTTTTCACTGTCTCCCTGCCAAAAGCACTAAAGGGAGACAGAACCTTGCTGTGTTGTCCTAATTAATTCTCTATGCTTGTTGCTATATTATATTTGAATCCATCAAGTGAAATTAAAGCCATAAATCACTCAGCACCTGTGACTCCCACACTAGCATGGCCGCCTGGAGAGCCGGGAGACGGCAGACGTTACGCTTACGCCCAGAAAAATAAGAGCAGACGTCAGGAATTAAAGAACCATCGATGGTGATTTCGAAGACTTGTTTGGATTCGGGAGGGAGAAATCCTCTTGTAAAAATTGTCATTCTTGTCTGACGTGTTATTGGAAACATTTTTCCAGGGCCAAAAACCGAGTCTTGTTTCTCTGATGTATTAACAGCCAGCGCAGGCTTGTTGTATCGAAATACTACGAGACTAGAAAAAGTGTCCTTTTGGCCAGATGTAGAGGGGATGTTTTCCATGACCCTGTGTGACTGGGACTGGCTATCGAACCGCAATACTTATGAACGACTGAAATGTGTCTTGTTTGATTAGTAGACCCTCATTCCTTGATCAGATAGTTCCTGGTTTCAATGGACCTGGTTCCAAACCACCAATCACATCTCAGATCTGTTTAGTGAAACAAATAGATCTGGCGTTGTGTGCTCGCTGACGGCCGTTTGGGGAAAAAGTCGAATAGTCGGGAATAGTTGCCCCCCTTTTAGTCGACTAATTAGTAGGGCTGTACTCGACTAAAGAAATTCTTAGTCGACTAACACTTATAGGATTTTGTCGACTAATCGATTAGTTGATTTAACTGACAGAGCTGTGCTCTTTGAGAGGTGGTTAAGACTAGAAAAGCACAATATAAATGTAGTTAATTAACCATCTGTAAATGTAAATTGTGTTTCTCCACAATTAATCCTGCAAAAGCACCACTTTAAATCTTGTGTTTACCATAAATGTGCTCAGAAGTTTCTTGGAAATAAGTAATTAAGCATGAATAAGCATAAAAATTGACTAATCGACTAAAGAAATCTTAGTCAACTAAGACCAAAACGACCGATTAGTCGACTAATCGACTAAGAGGTGGCAGCCCTACTAATTAGTCATTTTGGTCTCAGTCGACTACGATTTATTTAGTTGATTAGTCAATTTTTTTGTGCTTTTTCATGCTGAAATGTATGAGCACATCTCTGGTTAACGCAAGATTTAAAGTGGTGCTTTTGCATGACTCTTTGTAGAGCAACTCAGTTTGTTTTTCTTTTTTCGGGTGGGTTTTTAAGATTATTTTTGGGGCTTTTTATTGCCTTTATTGGATAACACAGATAAAAGCTATAGTGCGTAGTTTCGTCTCCCGCACGTCGGCGCGTCCACATGATACAAGCCTTCCGTGACAAATCTGTCAATTAAATCAACTCATCTTAGAGTTGACAAAAATCATCACCGTTAGTCGACTAGTCATTCTTTTATTTGAGGACAGCTAGGGTTGGGCATCGAGAACAGATTCCTACTTGGAATCATTTCAAAGATTACGATTCCATCGGAATCGTTTCTTTATTGGAATCGTTTGGAGGATTTGGTTTCAAATCTGATCATGGGTTCCAAATTTAACATGTGCAAGTTTTGGTTTCCGTAGCGGCCAGGTGCTTGTTGTGTTGCAGCCATGGAGCACAGTAAGCGGTGGTCTAGTGGGGCTTTATTTTACATTGAAAAAGCCCCGTCAAACTGCAACCCACCTCTGAATCAAAATAAAACTTTCCTCTTATTTATGAAATAAGCATGTGACCCGTTTCTACTCCACCTCTCAAAGAATCTGAATCAATGAGAATCGATAAGAACCGGAATCGAAATGAAGAATCGGAAATGGAATCAGAATTGTTAAAATCTAAACGATGCCCAACCCTAAGGACAGCCCTTAAGGCAGGATTAAGAGCGGCGACAAATAATCGTCCAGCATAGCTAGCTACAGTCATGAAAATTAGTGACGAGCGTGGATGAGATTGACGCAGCTGTGCCGGTTGTTGTAGAAGTCCCCTTACAGATTGATACGTGTCTCCAGAGTTAATTGCTCCTAACGCAGCCAACATTACCACAGTTTGATCCGCAGTGGCGGGACGGATACGTTACTTGCTCCGGATTGGTTGGAAGATTAATCATTCAGTCGTTGATTACTACTATTAAAGCTTTAGTGCGTAACTTTTTGATATTAATGAACGTCCGTTACACTCAACCCATTGCCAAATGAGTTGATACAAAGCTAATTGAGACTATCGGCTCCACACAACTCTCTCTGTATTTCTCAGTATGACTGTGTTCAGAAGATTGTGGCGTCCGGTGACTTTCCCGCGTTGAAAGAGTGAAGATAATGACCTCTTCTGAAGAGTCCAACATGTCATGTGGACGCGCTGACAGTTGTTGTTTTTACTTAAAATTCCTCATGGGGGCGAGGAGACCGAAACTACGCACTATAGCTTTAAATGAATCGGCAACTATTTTGACAGTCGATTAATCGGTTTAAGTAATTGTTAAAGAAAAAAAAGAAAACTTCTGTGATTGCAGCTTATTAAAATGTGAATATTGTTCTAGTTTCTTCTCTCCTCTGTGACAGTAAACTGAATATCTTTGAGTTGTGGACAAAACGAGACATTTAGGGACTTCATCTTGGGCTTTGGGAAACGCTGATCGACATTTTTTCACAATTTTTCTGCCGTTTTATAGAACAGACAACTAATCGATTAATCAAAACAATAAATCGACAGATTAATCGTCAATGACAATAATTGTCTGTTGCAGCCCTAGTTGGGGCAATAATAAAACATTAACACGTCAGGCTAACGGGATGCTGTGTGCAGGTCAGTCTGGTCATCAGGCGAGATTTTAATCACAATTTATTTATTTTTGTAAGTCTGCTTGTGACAAACTTTTTAAATCTGAACCTTAGCTTACAAAAAAAGCATGCATATGTTTTCAGCTGTGCAGGGTAGAACTTTTGTTCAGGGGAATATAACTTTTGTACAAAAAAAAAGTATAGTTTGGTTGTCCATTTTTAAAACTTTCATTGTTTAACCCTTTGTTATATTCATTTAAAAATAAGTCAACTGACAAAGCAGGAGCTCTGTTGCTATGGTTATCTGCTGTTTTAGTATACATGGCGAGCCCTGATTTAAAAAAGGTGCTTCATCTGTTGACTGGAACGTTAGGTGGTACCAGATACATCTGAGGATGATTTATGTGATAAGAGAGTAAAAAAAATAATGTTTCCGTTTTTCTTTTCCTGCATTTATCTTGTGAAATACAGGACATTTTCACCCCCCCATCGTTCCAAAACATGGGAGTAAAAATAACTTTTTGACACGAGTAACATGAGTTGTGAGCAGGCTGTAAACACGAAGGGTCACAAGCGGACATTGCTTCATCTTAAGAGCTCACCAGCCAAAAAAGCTTGGGAACCACTATGTTGTTTGGTTTAAACAGACACCTGACAGTCAATCAGAAATCGCTAGATTTTCCACAACAATGACATCAAATAGAGCTCAAACAATGAAGTCGATTAAGGGGTCGACCGAAATTTATCAGCAACTTTCTTTATAATCTATTAATCATTTCGGTCATCTTTAAAGCAAAAATTATGATAAATTGAATTTTTGGGTTTGGTCATCAGAAGACGCCACTCTCCAGGCTCTGGGGAATTATAAAAGGCATTTCGGTCGTCCAGGTCATAGTTATGCACAACCATTGTTGGCATTCTCCCAAATGCTTATATTTGGCTTCATGTGAGAATGCCAACAATGGTCGTTCCGACTTGGCCTTGGGCGTCTCCAACGACCATAAAGACAGTTGTTAAAACCGCCAGGAGCACCAACGAACGAAGCGGTATCAATCGTCTTGAAAGTTGTCGAATATTGTTGAAAACAAACAGCATTTCTGCTGCGTTCAGTATTCTTCTAAAATACAACAAATTGCTTGTTGAATTTAAAACAGATGAAGGGAAATCATTTCCAACATTCTTTTACTTAAAGGTCCTATGACATGCTGCTTTTGGATGCTTTTATATACAGGCCTTAGTGATCCCCTAATACTGTATCTGAAGTCTCTTTTATATAGACCTTAGTGGTCCCCTAATACTGTATCTGAAGTCTTTTATATAGACCTTAGTGGTCCCCTAATACTGTATCTGAAGTCTCTTTTATATAGACCTTAGTGGTCCCCTAATGCTGTATCTGAAGTCTCTTTTATATAGACCTTAGTGGTCCCCCTAATACTGTATCTGTAGTCTCTTTTATATATACCTTAGTGGTCCCCTAATACTGTATCTGAAGTCTCTTTTATATAGACCTTAGTGGTCCCCCTAATACTGTATCTGAAGTCTCTTTTATATAGACCTTAGTGGTCCCCTAATACTGTATCTGAAGTCTCTTTTATATAGACCTTAGTGGTCCCCTAATACTGTATCTGAAGTCTCTTTTATATAGACCTTAGTGGTCCCCCTAATACTGTATCTGAAGTCTCTTTTATATAGGCCTTAGTGGTCCCCCTAATACTGTATCTGAAGTCTCTTTTATATAGACCTTAGTGGTCCCCCTAATACTGTATCTGAAGTCTCTTTTATATAGACCTTAGTGGTCCCCCTAATACTGTATCTGAAGTCTCTTTTATATAGGCCTTAGTGGTCCCCCTAATACTGTATCTGAAGTCTCTTTTATATAGACCTTAGTGGTCCCCCTAATACTGTATCTGAAGTCTCTTTTATATAGACCTTAGTGGTCCCCTAATACTGTATCTGAAGTCTCTTTTATATAGACCTTAGTGGTCCCCCTAATACTGTATCTGAAGTCTCTTTTATATAGACCTTAGTGGTCCCCTAATACTGTATCTGAAGTCTCTTTTATATAGACCTTAGTGGTCCCCCTAATACTGTATCTGAAGTCTCTTTTATATAGACCTTAGTGGTCCCCTAATACTGTATCTGAAGTCTCTTTTATATAGACCTTAGTGGTCCCCTAATACTGTATCTGAAGTCTCTTTTATATAGACCTTAGTGGTCCCCTAATACTGTATCTGAAGTCTCTTTTATATAGACCTTAGTGGTCCCCTAATACTGTATCTGAAGTCTCTTTTATATAGACCTTAGTGGTCCCCCTAATACTGTATCTGAAGTCTCTTTTATATAGACCTTAGTGGTCCCCTAATACTGTATCTGAAGTCTCTTTTATATAGACCTTAGTGGTCCCCCTAATACTGTATCTGAAGTCTCTTTTATATAGACCTTAGTGGTCCCCCTAATACTGTATCTGACAGTCTCTTTTATATAGACCTTAGTGGTCCCCTAATACTGTATCTGAAGTCTCTTTTATATAGACCTTAGTGGTCCCCTAATACTGTATCTGAAGTCTCTTTTATATAGACCTTAGTGGTCCTCTAATACTGTATCTGAAGTCTCTTTCCCGAAATTCATATACTTTCTTTCACCTACCACAACAAGTGATAGCTAAGAGTGTCTTTTGTGATATGTTGCAGCCTTTCGCGATGTGTTTATTGCACCAGTTGATATTGCAATAACGATTTTAAAAACATAAAACGATATATTGTACAGCCCTAATCTTTAACCAAGTCCAGTTGCTCCTGATTTTAACCTTTTCCTTGGATAATGTGAAGGACCGTAAATTAGCTGCAAACAGTCTGGCTTATGAGAGCAGAAAACAAAAGGTCCCAAAACACGAAGCCGCATCAAAGAGTCCACCAAGCCTCGACTGATCACAGTCCACTCAACTTGTTGACAAAAGTGATGCCACAGACCAAATGTGGAACCATTTTCCTCGCCAAATCTGCAGAAGTGGCTGCCAACAAATCCAGCTGTTTATTTTCTTGTTTCCATATCAAGGTTTTTTTTTGTGTAACCAACCGAAATGTTTCCATAAAAAGTACTGAAAGCTTGCCCTGAATACTTGCTCTTGTGTTCTTACTCTTTGATCAGATATTTCCTGATTTAAATCAGGATTTTTGACAGTTGTATTTTGGGCAAATCTCTCGTACAGCTGCTTTGTGTTACAACAACAATAAAACACCGATGCATTTGAGAAATTTGGCTTTTTGGTCGAATGAGGCAGGGGTTTTTCCTGCATAGAGGAATTTTTGGCGCCCTCCAAAGAGGTTTTATCTAGCCCCAAAGGAAAATTACCAGCGCCAAAATAATATGAATTGAGATAAAATAGCAATTAAAATCCTCTCCGAATGCGTTTAATAGCAATTCACCGCACAACAGTTGAAAAGCAGAACGTAAGCTTGAATAAGAACGCTAATCTCAGTTTTACCGCCCAGAGTCTGGCTGTGTCGAACTCTCCCGGTGATTTTAACGGTGGTACTTAAATATTAATATTACTTTTTTAAGCAGTTTTGTTGATTGGGGTTTCATGTACTGAAGCGTAATCAACATTTTTGTTCATCAAATTTTCAGAAATGACTCTGTCAAAGAAGGTAACACAGACTCATTGCCTTCACTGTACGCGGACCAATCATGCTTTCTGTCGAGCATAGCCCCCCCCCCAAAATGCCAATTCTGAGCCAGTAAAAACCCTGTGAAGATTTTGTCTTTCAGATTAACGTGTATATCCCTCAAAAGTAGGGCTGGGCGATAAATCGATTTTATCGATTAACTCGATTGTGTAGTCAACGTGGATTTTTTGAAATGAAAAATCGATTTCCTCCTTAACATCCGCCGACACTCCCTTCTGGGCTCCCGTAGCTCCGAACGGCCCCTTCCGCGCGTTTGCCATAGACATACACAAACAACATGGCAGCGACAGGGACTAACATTAATTATTTTCTTAACCAGTCGTTTCATTACTTACTTATCCGTAATCTCCGCTGAAATGACCGGCAGCTCGCGTTGCTGTCCCCGGCTGAGAGTCACCTATTCTCGGTCACTGAACCACCAGCTACCGCTGACCTGAAGGAGCACCCTGCGGGGCACCAGAGCGGGTGTTGAGAAACTCTTTTGCGGCTCAACACGTCTACTAATGCCGCTGATACGACCGAGCTGTGACGGAGGTCTGTAGCGGCTTAAACAACTTTCAATCTCCGCTCTGTAGCACGGAGCTCCGCTTCGACGTTTGTTTTTATCGCTACGAAGGAGCTTGCTACAGGTATGCTACATTCAAGACACCATCATGGGATGTTAACGTACGTTACTCAGCTACAGGTGAAAATAGGGGCAAGGTTGCGCAATAATGTTAAAATTATTTGAACTTTTAGCGAGGAACGAGAAGTGAATTACCTGTATGTGTGAAAACAGCTTTATCTCACGCATCCGTTTTGTTGTTGTTGAATATATACCCCCCCCCCAAAATAACAACACTCAAACCAATGTATATTTCCACAAAATTGGCATGAATAATCATAATGATATACATGCCCCGTGTGTGTGTGTGTATGAGTCAAAACAAAATAAAAGTTGCTTGGAACAATTTCCTTTTCATCTACAGATTGATTTTAAGTAGAAGGAGAAAAAAATCGATTTAAATCTTAAATCGGATTTTTTTTTTTTTAATCGGGGATTTTATTTTTAGGCCATATCCCCCAGCCCTACTCAAAAGGATATCGTAATAGCACTTTAAGTCCTCATCAAGATGTCAAACTCGTTTTTTCTGATGAAAGACTCGGACGTCGTTCTCGAAATTCTTTCGAGCGTCTGTCTTGCAGTGGGACACGGGCTACACGCGGCAGGGAAAGAGACGAGGTAAGACCAGGCCGCCACGACGCTCGATGCAGGCACGGGGCGCTGGGTTTTCCACAAACAAATCCCCCAAAGGCGACGAGGCGTTTAATGTACAACGGGGGCGGTGAGGGCAACACGGAGCCGGGGGCCCTGCGCCTCTCTCTCCCTCCCTCCCTAACCTCCACAAGCTCCCTGACATTGACTAACAAACACCCTCACACACACACACACACACACACACACTTCTCCTCAGAAACAGCTGACGTTTTAACAGGCTTACAACAGCTGACAGGCTACAGGTGGGGCAGAGGGGACCCTTCATAAGCCCTCCACCCGCCCCTCCCCCTTTTAGTGCCCGGCTCATAATACGCTTCAGCAATCCACACACACACACACACACACACACACACACACACACACACCTGTTGTGACTCCAGTGGAATTGTCCTCTGTTAAAAGCCTTCTTTCATACTGTATCACCCAACTACTCACACACACACACTCTCACACACACACTCTCACACACACACACTCACACACACACTCTCACACACACACTCTCACACACACACACACTCTCACACACACACACACACACACACACACACACACTCACACACACACACACTCTCACACACACACTCTCACACACACACACACACACACTCTCTCTCTTCCCCCCCCGTCAGTGCATTAAAACAGGGCTTTATGACCCTCCAGCGTGTGTTTGAGTGTCTCAGGAGTGTGTACGCTGTGTCCGACTAACAACAGATGCTACCGTATAGACCAGAACTGCGGGCTAAAAGCACTAAGCTCCTTTGCTTTGCTTCGCTGGCATTATGGTGAGGCGGAAAAAAAACCCTCGCTGTCATGTTAATCCATAATCATTTTTAACCCACAGCACCCAGGTTTTCACTTCAATCACCGCTGTTTGCAATCATAACGACCAGTTTGGCCTCACGACGTGGCTCTCGTAATCCCGAGGTCACACTGGAGTCGGGAAATAAATCGACCTTCGAAGTCGACTCGTCTCGTTCCATCATCACGGGGTATTTAGGTTTCTTCAATATTTCTGCGGGCGAAACTTTGCGGCACAGCCAGACGCTTTCAGCCTTTTGGTCTCCGTCGCGGAAGACGTAACTCTGGTATTTTGGAGACGCCACCCCCCCTCAAGAATATTCCCCAAACACTCCTGTCAGACAAAGTTTCCTGCACGGTGAATTGTGGTGGGCGCAGGCGGGATATTTAGGACGATGAGTATTGGTTTGTGAAAAGGAGCAAAGCTGGAGAGAAGAAAGAGAAAGAGAGAGAGAGAGAAAAAGAGCGAGAGAGAGAGCGAGAGAGAGAGAGAGGGGGGGGAGGGGGACGGGGGGGAATTGAAAGCACAGCACTTCTTTGGATTGGATGAGAAAACCATGGGGTGAAAGAAAAGGGAAAAAAAACACACACACACACATCTTTGGATTATGTATTCTTGCAGGGTGTGCAAAACAGAGCAGAAAAGAAGTTTCCATAACTTCTAGTGCAGACTTTTTAAACCACCAAATCGGTTTCAGTTTCTTTCTTCCCTCATCATTCATACCACGAACCTGCTGCACTGTGACAAAGGAAGTGATTTATCAACATTCATTTACAATCTGTAGTGGGACTCAACAGGCACAACAAGCAGGGAAAAGCTTTTTTTATATATATATATATATAGAGATAGAGATAGAAGTAGAGCTAAATGCATAGAGCTCAGGTACAACGCTGCTTGAGTTAGGGGTTGTATTCTCCCTGTATGAATAGTGGCATTAGAATGGACCTGAGCTATGGGGTGGATCCAACGATTCCATTCACACTTTTTAAGTTCACGTTTCAATTTTCTCCGGATTTTTTTAAAACAGAATGAGCTGCAGACTAAGTTGAGTGAAAAATTTTCCTTTATTTATATGAACTATCCAAGACAACAGATGTGTCCTCTTAGCAAAAGTGACACTGATCTAAATATCTTATTTATTTATCAACAAAAATGTGAATGATTCGATTTTTAAAACAAATCCCACTTCCAAAAAACTAAAATCACTTCAAATAAATAAACAAAGAACACGTAGCGATGTGTATAGTCAAACAAGTGATTACGCCCTAGGCCGTTTACATTTTTTATCTCAACCGGTTGTAGGGTTGGGTATTGAAACCGGTGCTAAAATGATACTTTTAAAAACGGTGCCGGTGCCTAAACTGTGCCTGAACCGAAATACATAGTACAGATTTATAATTTATATAATATAAAAAAAAGGAGCACAAAACAACAGCTGGCGACATTAAAGAACGGCTTGTTTATTGCTAAGGCCATATGGTCAAAATTAAATGATTGATTAATAATGTAATAACAATAACTTACAATGACTTATTTGTGAACGCACCGTCTGTGTTGTTTTTCCGACAACGGCAGCTGTTACGTCCCGCTGTTGGAATCCTTAACGTAAGCAGTCAGCATTTTAACCATTGTGTTTAATCCAGCTACTAGCCAACGGTAACGTAGCATCAGTCCCCGAAATTTCCATTCTTATTCGTTCTCATGACTACCGTTTACTTCGGAAACCGTTTCGGTACCCAACCCTAACCGGTTGTAATCTTTACACATTTAGATCGTGTTTTAACCAATTCCCGATGCCTTGTTACATCCCTAGTTAGAGGGCAACAAATTTGGGTTTTTATGACCAAAATCTTTCTCTGGAGGGGGTTGGGGGATGGGGTTGGGAGAGGGGGTTGCCCCTGGACTTTCCCCACTATCTGGCTACTCCATATCCTTGTGAAAAGCCCTGGCATATCGTGCGCTAATAAACAACGCCCGTGTGCTGACAGGAGCGCCAGATGACAAGCAGCCTATTTTGTTATTTAGTGTGGAGGATTGGACGTTGATAAATGTAGTTAAATCTCTCTGTAAAGAGAGGAGTCTGTGTGGTTTTGGCACAAAATGAGTAAAAGACGCCTGCAAAAAGCTTTTGTAACGTTTTCTTATCTAGTCGTCCGTCTGCTCTTGTTCTCCCCCTCTCGCGCTCTCTTTGCCTTTTTTTTTTTTTTTTTGAGAACGCGGGAGACTCTCTGAGCCTGGTGGTGTTCCAGCTGCAACGTGATAACCAGCTCAATAGCATAAACAACTGCCAGAATCCTCAGGTTTTGTCCTGAGGAAGGATGCAGAGGGAGTGTGTGTGTGTGTGTGTGTGTGTGTGTGTGTGTGTGAGTCAGTGGGTGGATGTCTGTGTGCGTTTGGTTTTACACGGGGAGCTTGCGTGGGCTGGAGAGCAGGAGAGGCCTGGGCGAGAGGTGAGGACGAGTCAGCCATTGAAGACCATCAAATAATGCGTTATCTAATGCCTGCGCTGACACGGCCAGCCAGAAAAACAAGTGCACTCTATCGACTGAAAGCGCGGCTGTGCTTTGGCCCGCAAAAAAAAGAAAAAGAAACCCTCTTCGCTGACGCCGTGAGCCAGGGGTTTCTACATGAGAGCAGAGGAATGGATTTCAGCGGCACGTGAAAGAGCCATCGGTGTATCTGCACACTCTCGGAGCACACATTTAATGACTTCTGAAAGCTCCCAAAAGGAAGAAAAATGCTGTTTCGGAGGCGAAAAGGGGCTTGAGCAACCTCTTCCTCTGTGTCACAGTGCGATTGCAGAAACACTACGGCTGCCTCTTGAGCTAAATTTTAACTATTGAACACAGCCGTGTAAAATTGTCCATTTTGAGATACAAAATGAAATTTAAAAAAAAGGCGTAGCAGGTTTATTTAATCCTACCCACCCTGAATTTCAAAAACAATCAAAGATAGGTTGACAAAGATCAAAGATAGATCAAATGCCTGGTTCCAATGTCAAAAAAAAACTAACTTTTATGGTAAAAAAATGAAGGTGTTTGAAGATCCCTGGGAACCACAGCCATAAAGTATGTATTAATGACGATGGACTTTGGTATTAGGGTATGAAATCTCAAGACTTTTTTTTTTTTTTAAGGGGTGTAACGGATCACAAAATTCACGGTTTGGATCCCGGTTTTGAGTCAAGGATCGGATCAATTTTCGGATCAGCACAAAAAAGGGTGGGAATAAATGATGCATTAAAAATGTAATAATATCAACTTTCAACAAGGATTACTTCTTTCACCAGTAAATTGCTGTTAAACGACAAAAACTGATGAGAAAAGGGTATTTTACGATAACTTTGAATGCACCACGAGGTTGACAACAGCAGTGACCATAGTGCTAGTTTGGGTCTTTTAGCTCATAGCTTTAGTGGCAGACGGTTGTACGTCCCACTGTTGGAATCCTCTACAGAAATACAGTCACACTTTTACACCGTTTAGTATGGTTGGATACCCAAACCCAGTTCCACTATGGAACCGGTTCCTATGCAACTGGTAGGAATTGGACCGGATTAGAACCCAAATTTCGGTATCTTCGTTTATTTTCGCTCCGTCGCTCCGAAACGGACGTAAAAATATCCCACTTTCTCTGTAGTCTACCGTTAGCTAGCTACCGTAAATGTAGGCTGCTTTTCAAAATGCCATATTTTCTCCTCTGGGCTCACCAAAACGGACTTGAAAGCATATTAACCGTTCACTGCACGTGATCGCTAGTAAACATATTACATCTTTGAGGTCATGTTTCCGTTTTTCAAGAATCGGTTTAGGAATCGGAATCATTTCAAAAGTACCGGTTCGGCATCGGACTCGTAAAAGTCCATAAGATAGCCAACCCTACCGTTTAGCTGTCAGCATTTTAACCGTGTTTAATCAAGCTACTAGCTAACGGTAGGCTAACGTTACACTTGGCTTTGGGTAACGTTAGCCTACCGTTAGCTAGTAGCTTGATTAAATATTTGTGTAATATTGTAAATTGATGTTTACTAGGCCTAACAAAATTAATTGTTTGGTTCCAGTTTCCGACCGATCCTGTCAATTAATGTGCGACCCAAATTTATTTTATGAGCTTGGGGAAGAAATTATACTAATTAAATAAATACACAAATAAAAAGTTTAAGGCGAACTAAAGCTACATTTTTGTACCGCACTCTTGCGATGCAAGATGCCCATTCTCCTCCAGCAATGCTGGAAGAGGACCCGATGTCGCCGCAGCGGCATTAACGTTGCCGTGTCCAGTTTGACGGCAGCAGCAGCGTGAGGACGGCGCCTTCAACCAGCCCTCACCGGCCACAGCGGCCAGCTACAGCGCTACTGCGCCGCCGGGGAGCTTCAACACGTTAAACAGGGCAGATGAAACCACTCATGAACTATATGTTGTGTTTAATGTCGTTCAAGAGGATGGCAACGTAGCAAGCAAACACGATCAAATGAAAGTTAGACATCCTTTAGAGTGCTCTAACGTTACAGCAAGTCCCTGGGGCTCATTGGAGGTGGCTAACAGCAGTGAAGCTAATGACAACTTCACAACACAATTCATTTGGATACAAGTGTTGCATTATGGAAGATAGACGGGATTCTGAACAGCGATGCGCGCGCACACATACACACATACACACACAGAGCAGAGCCGAGGTGTGTGCGTTACTTCACGCAGCACATATAGGCCTAACTGGCTGGAAACGATATCTACAGCTTACATTATTTACTACCGCTGGCGCAGATGAACTAACGGTACACTCGTTAACTGTAAGAAGCCTACAATAAACCCTGCATGATTAGAGTCAATACTTATCAATACCCACCTACCTGTTCTACAGGCAAATTTAAACTTGTAGAAACCGATATTTCAGTCTGCTCTGCATGCGCTGTCCACTCTTGTTCACCGTGCGATGCAGACAAAGCTCTACTCTGCAAATAGCGACTTTACAAACAAGCTAAAATGAAAGATGTCAGTTTGTAGTCTAACTGTTTCTTAGTTTGCAACGAATCTTGATTTTTGGACAAACTCTTGTAAACGTCTAAACGAACCATCCTCTCCGCTGGAGGGCTAAACCTGTGGCTGTATTATAAGACCAAAACTAATACATGTGGCTAATATGCGCGTGAATTACATGTTTTCAATTTATTAAGCGACAACTGTACATTTAGTAACAGGCTATGTTATGAAAATATTGAGTATCCATCGCTACTGTAAAGGCAAAAAAATATCCTACCTATCCCTTGCTGCCACTGGGAAAAAAATAAAAATAAAAAATAAAATAGATTCCCTACCGACCCATGACCTCAACTGACAACAAACCGGAACCAAACAATTTTTTTTTTTATGCCCTAGGGTGACATGCAGCGACGTTTCGGTAACGTCGGTTTCAGAGCATTAGAGAGCCCCGAAATGAGGTACCGAAATCTGCGTTGCTATTCTGTCCGGTAGACAGCGCACATTAAGGCACCAGTGCCATATAAGGCTAAGCACAGGACTTTAACATGCGCCGTTCACGTGAAAAGAAAACTGCGTTGTCTGTATCTTTTCATGGCAACCCTCCATAGAGATTTATCAGCTTACTTTAACTAACAGCGACAGTAAAAATGTATTTCCCAATACCCGACTATTATGGTTCAACTTTGCAATTGATCCGCATTCCGAACCGCGAGTTATCGATCCTTACGGACCACGATCGACTTTGGTCCGTTACACCACTACTTTTTTTTATACTGACAGAAATTTGTTATGCAGCAAGAATTGAAAGTTAGGGTCTTCATCCGTTATCAGATATTTCGATATTTAAAGGGAGTAGTAGTTCTAAAAACACTGAAAGTCAAGTTTCCAATGATACCTGCATTCTTTGCATTTGCAGAGTAAAACTTTGTAAGAAAATCATAATTTTGACAAGGATGAAACAGCACAATTTAAGCACAAATACATACAGTATGTTTACCACAATAATACTAAAAAAATAAAAATACAGTGCATGATGTTCATGCATGAACGCACATACACACGCCTGGAGTCACAGCAGTGCACATGCATATACATAAACATAAGGAAGTGTGTGACGACTTTGGCAGGATGGAAAGGGTGTTCTTCAAACCACTGGTAGTCTACAACCGGGGAAGAATGAATGAGAATGAGCCACTTCCCTCCTCTACACACCTCCATCCCTCCCTCCGCACACTCTCTCTTTAGCTCGTGGCTAACTGCGCAGATGGTCCCATAACGCCGCCACAGCTGTGCGACCGTAAAACGACCGTAAAACGACGCCACGCCCCAGCGAGGAGGAGGTTGATATACATTCGGATATTCAAATGAGGCCGTAACCTCTCCGCGGCGCTCTGCTGCGAGTGGAAGAGGACGCGTGGGAGGAATCTGATGGGGAGGCGGTACCAGAGAGAGATGAAAGGCTGGATGATGATGATGGAGAGCAAGAAAATGCCAGGACCTCAGATGAAAGAGAGGCACAGGGTGAGGGAGAGAGGTGAGAGAAAACGAGAGAGAGAGGGAGAGGGAGAGAGAGAGAGAGAGAGAGAGAGAGAGAGAGAGAGAGAGAGAGAGAGAGAGAGAGAGAGAGAGGCCTGGGTGTAATGTTTCAGCTTCTGGCTCTGCAGCTTGCTATTTCAGCTGTGCCGAAGAACCGGCCAGCAGCCCCTGCTCTCACGCCATCGTAACCCCGTCAGTGTGGTAGCACGGCAACTTAGGCTGTGTTCACACTGTAGCTCAAAATCTCCCAATTCCCCCCCCCCCAAATCTCACACAGATCTGAGTTTTCCTCCACAGTGTGTGACTGGCGAAAGACAAAGCTGACTGAAGTCGCAGCTTTTTCTCCCTTCCAGTTCCAGTTTGGGCCACGTGGCTCCGTGGCACCGAATCCCATCCTAATGTTTTTGTGGCCTGCGTGAGACTTTCTAATCTGGATCTGAATGTTTCCAGGTGCCTCAATTAGTCCCACGTCATTTACCTGAGATGATTGTCATGAGTTTGGCCCCGAGTCAGCTTGTCTGAGCCAACAGTAGCAAAGAGGAAACAAGTCAGGAAAGAAAGCCCAAAAAAAACAAGTTGGTTGGTATTTAGGGAGACGCCTCGATTCAGACAATACTTGAAAGAATGTGTTGTCAACTAAATTAAAAGTCTGTTGGAATTTGGGCAGATGAATACGTATAAACAGCGACGTGCCATCTTCGATTACTCACGCAGGTCTTTTTCAACAGTACTGGCAGTATTATGGAGTTACAACCAAGGTTATAATCGTTAACGAAAACGAACGAAAAAACATTGTCGTTAACTGAAATAAAAATAAAAACGAGGAATTAAAAAAAACAACTAAACTAAAACTGTAACGTCTGTTTGCAAAACTAACTAAAATAAAACTGTCCTTAGTTTTAGTCTTTGTCAATGTCTTTCACCGAGCAAATAACGATATATCTTTCCGAGTTGACATTTCTGACCATAGACCGGTTTTATTCACTCTATGCCGTGGATATATAGTTTCCGACTGGGAACCCAGAAATTCCGACATTCCACTTTAAATTAAACACAACATGTCCGTACCCCTCTACTGGCAACATAGCGGTACCGAAAGTCGGGAGAAAGCGGCAGAGACCTATTTGATTATGACCCTGTCAGATAAAAGCAAGTGCCTCGCAGTGGAAGGTGGTAAAATATGTGGACAGTTAAGGGAAAAATCCCACAAATTTGAAAGTACATTTGAGAAGCGCGCACAAGGAGGCTAACCTAGCTTACCTTAACAAGCAGTGACAGGGCAAGGAGAACGCAAAGCCCCCTTCCCCTGAAACAGAAGCTAATATAACCCCAATACACAGGGCATGGATGTATGGGTACAGGGCCAGGCAACATGACGGAGACAACAGCAGGACAGAGAACACTACAGGAGGACTTTCACCGGTGACCAGATAGCTGCTGGTTAGTAAATACGCAGGAACACTAAAAGCGGGGGGGAAGCGGGGGTTAATATGTGGATTAATACTGGGACGTCTACACAACTGTGTGAGTCGACTGACTTCAAAAAGTTCAGAACACCGGTTCATGTCTGTCTTCTTTAGTCTGTTGGCTGTTTAGGTTTTTTCCTGGAACACGTTACTAACACATTTTGCACTTACTGCGGCCTCTTGTGTAGACTATTATTATTAGACTTATTGTTGAATACGTTGTGAATATATACTTCTAAAATTGTATGATGAATTTGTTAAGTTACTAATAACTCCTTCCAGAAAAAGATTTTTTTTTGATCGTTGTGGGGCAAAAATCCTTGATTATGCGGCATGTTTTCTTAAAAAATGCGATGGAATATGTGGGATATTTATGCAATTGTTTGCGATGAAATTGCGGTAACTTGCTAAAATTGCTGGAACTTCCAAAACCGCGGTTTGATGAAAAAGAGAACAAAAAAGTGATCCCCCTCCTCCCCCCGCCAACACCCTGCTTTTCGATGATGTTCACGTCGCGTAATTACGTCACTTCATAACGTTCCCATGGCAACAGGGGAAAATGGCTGCTCTTGTGTGAAGTAAAACACAACATTTTTCAACTTTCTGCTAAGATATATGTGACTTTTTTGCAACGAAAATGTAGGGATTGTGAAATAATGCAAGCCCCCATATTTTGCGCGGAGATCGGCAATTTATGAGGTGAAAGTGCGGCATGTTTGAGAAAAAAAAAAAATGCGGCCCACCCGCATAAATATGCGGACTTTGGCTGATTATGCGTTGAATTATGCGATTGTATAAATCGCGTTTTTCTGGAGGGACTGACTATTACACAATACTTTTTTCTGACCTTTTTGAATCTTGCCCCCAACAAATATATACCCATATTACAAAAAAAGACTAAAACTAATAAAACTAAACTAAAAGTAAGTATTTTCAAAAAATAAAAACTGAACTAGCAAACCCGTTTTAAAAACTAATTAAAAACTAAACAGAATTTGAAAACAAAGTCAAAACGAAATAATAAAAAAATAATTTTATAAATAAATAATAAAAACTAATGAAAAATGCAAAACTATAATAACCTTAACCTTTGTTACAACCAGGGTCTTCCCTACAACTATTAGGCTGAGGCGCAACCCCCCCGAGCCGTTGTTTTGGGCACCACCTAAGCTGTATGAATATAAAATCAACGTGAGCATCAAAACTAAGTAAAAGTCCTTTCTCAGATCTAATGATTGTAGTTGGTCCCCAGTGGACTTCTTTAAGTTTTGTCTTTAAGCTTTCGGAGCCTTATTTATCTAGTTAGTTAGTTATGTGCCCTAGCTTTTCCAATGTTTTAGACACAGATATGGTTAAAATAAAGTGTCCAAAATGATGTCAAATTGCATATTTTGTCATTGAAAAAACTTAACATTTTCTTGAGGGAGGACCCCTAAACCCTCCGCCAAATAAGTGCATCCAAGTCTTCTTCAAACGTAGGGAAAACACTGACAACCTATAATAAATGATCTGTGATTCCAATAGGAGTCCAATTTTAGAAGCTATTTAGAACACAGCGTGAAGGCCAGCCGTGTGCGCATCCCTCACTTTGTGCACTTCTTCTGCCTCTTTCTGCACAGCAGAAAGGTTGAACATCCACTGGAACAAAACGATATCTGGCAAATGCAAAATGTACAGTGCGAGTTACTATTCGAGTTTTGAGTCAGCAGAAGACCTTTGATTATGAAACAGTTGTGCTTCCGGAGGCAGAATGAGCCGTGTTTTCGGAATACTCAACGATGCATCAGAGGTAGAAACGCTTTCCTAAAAACAGATGTATGGCATTTCAAATCTCTCTTCTCCTGCTGCTTCCTCCGGTCTTGTAGGTGTGCAGCGCTCCTTGATCCTCGTCCCAACTCCTTCTTGTTTTTTTTTCTTTTCTTTTATTTTTTTTGCTCACTTCTTCCTTTATCAGCTTTTGTGATGCACTGTTCTCTGAGCCTCCAGGCAACAACAGCAGATCGACCTCCAATGAGTGACAACAACATGGAAAGGATCCCTACAGATGTAGACCTTCTTGTTAAAGAGTAAGATCCTTTTTGTTTAACCAGAAATCACCATCGCTAAACCCACCAGACTCCATATACATAAAAAAAAAAATGAAAGGGGAGAGAGAGGGGAAATGACATGCAGCAAAGGGCCGCAGGTCACAATTGAACCCACGGCCGCTGCGGAGAGGACTGAGCCTCTATACATGGCGCCCCAATAAACAAATACTTCTAGCGTGTATAGAGCCAGCATATTTGTATATGTAAATGGGTGAATTAAGGGTTTATTTCGACCAAACCACGAGTGGTGATTGTTTGAACAGTGGGAAGACAAACCAAGATGGCTTTTGATAGTTTTATTTAGTTTTTTACGATGATAAAATTACTGTCCATCCACTTCTTGTGGATGGAAATTGAAGGTGCACAACTGCCCATTAACGCTACACTGCAGCTTGTTTCTCCTAATCTCGCTTAATACTGGACCAATGTCAGAGATCGTTGTTCCCATCAGTCGCTTGGACACAAAAACATAGGAAAACAGGGGGCGCCCGGTTAGCTCACAAGGCTGAGCGTGCGCTCCATGTACAGAGGCTCGGTCAATGTCGCGGCCGCGGGTTCGGTTCTGACCTGTGGCCCTTTGCTGCATATCGTGCCCCCTGTCTCTCCCACTTCCCTTACTTTAATCTGTCCTATCAATAAAGGCAATAAAAGCCAAAAAAGTTATCTTTAAAAAAAAATAAATAAAAACTATGATCCATATGATCCAGGTTTAAAAATAAATAAATAAATGAAGTTACCCTTTAATCCAAGCTGAATTTAATGCAGTCTATTACCAGCCGTTGTTGATTGTGACTCTCAGTAATCCTCCTGGCAACATCAGTATAACCTTTTAATTCCAGCTGTTATGAAATATTGATTTTGGAGTTATGAAATGCCACGCACGCAAAAAAACAAAAATAGTTTTGCATGATAAAAGAATAACAGGCTATACAATGCATTTCTTAACTTCTAATTAACTTGCTAGTGCTAACTTTGCAATTGCAAGGTGCATTCTAAGCTGCTCTTTTTCTGCCCGGTGGCTCTCACCCCAGAGAGCTCTGTGACACGTGCAAAATATATCGATGAGGACTGGCGGGGTAAGTCGGCCGTCCTACACACAGAGTACGCCAGGCTCCGCCGCGGGCCGCTGTGGACTTGTGTCAGTTTCGGGGAAAGTGGCTGCTTGTGTCCACGACAATGCACGGATAACGGTGGCTGCACGACCGGTGCACATCCAAAAGCCGTCCCCAAAAAGACGGAAAGTACGCCCGAGCCTGCTGGTGGGCGAACTGGGACTCCGTTGCCTGCTCTTAACGCTTAATAAGGGTCGGCTATCGGTAAAAAATAAATAAAAATAAATCAGCATCCCTAACGTACATCTGTGTTAAGCGTGATTTTATTCTTCTGCGTTAAATCTACGCTGTGGCTACGTATGTAGGAACATGACGCCTGACGTTCACCTCAAACAACATGAAATCAAGGAGAGGGTTAACGTTTCCTGCTCCAGATGTCCCACCGTGGTCAGAAAGAACTCTCACTAAGACTCTAGACTCGCTATTGGCTCTGAAGCTAATTGCTGTCACTCTCTCTACCACACACTCCCCACGCACACACACACACACACACACACGCCGGCACTGCTATTCTCTTAAAGAGATTGACGCACACAAAAACGCACAAGTATAAACTTCAGGCCACTTACGTATACGGCGAAAGCTCTGCGTGGAGCCTTCGCAGAACCAGAAATCATGCTTTATATGTAGACACTAATTGTATATAATACTAATGTATTTATATATGAGTAATAACCAAAAAAAGACCAGCCTCTCTGAGTTTTTTACTTTCAGTGCTGTTCATTTGGTTGATCCCTTTTCTTCTTTTCACTCTATTGAGAATGTAATGGCATTTTTAATAAAAAAGGCCATACTGCTGAAGGTTGCCAGAAGCTAAACTAAATGGATTCAAATTGAATTTAAGTGGATTTTGACACCCCGGCCAAGTCAAGGTCAAGCCAGGCTGTGGGTTTTCTTTGGAGCGCCAACTGCAGCCCTGAGAGCGCCGCCACTTCCCGCTCAAGCTCCTGTTATTTAAGGTTAATCCTGCAAATTGTGTTGGGTTTAAGTTGCAGTTAACCTACATAGAAGCTGGAGGTCGAGTCTTGATCCAGGAGCACTGGCCTCTGATCCCACCACACGCCCGATACAATGTCCATTAGGCCAGCTTTGCATCAGATAACCTCTTTGGCTGGCAAAGAGTATATTAAAAAGAAAATACAACTTAATCTGGATAAAGTGCGGCAGCGAAACGCCTCGACTGCAAAAGGGTAGAAAGAGAGAGAGAGAGAGATCACAGAACAGCGCAGACACCCAGAGATGAAACGTAATAAAAAGTCCTACGGATTCCATAATCCCTGATCAAAATAAATGTTACGTGCATTCAGTGTTTTCATTTGCTCATCGGTTTTCTTCCTCATGGCCAAATTGAGGTCAGCACAGATTTCCATTTTGGCTCCAAAGCTGGTTATTTCCAGCAATTTTCTTTCTGAGGCGGAGCGGATAAATTTAGTGCCCTGAACTGGGTATTTTTAGCAAAAACCAACAACTGAGCAGGGATTTACCACACAGGTTCCTCGTTTCCGTTTTACATTTTATGTAACAGATCTTCATGGAAAGAACTGCAGCGAACCGTGTGAGGCAACCTGGTGAGCCCTGTGACTAATGTTCAATATACAAAATGGAAATGATTCCACAATGAAATCATCACTGAAATCAGAGTGGTGCGCGTGTGTGTGTGTGTGTGTGTGTGTGTGTGTGTGTGTGTGTGTGTGTGTGTGTGTGTGTGTGTGTGTGTGTGTGTGTGTGTGTGTGTGTGTGTGTGTGTATGACTTTAAAGAGTACTCCGTTCTGTCTTTCTGCTGCTTTCAGTATTCTGCTGAAATACAAATAATTGCTTGTTGAATTTAAAACAAATGAAAGGAAATCATTTCCAATGATGTTTTTTATTGGACAAATTGAACATTCAATTGAATATAAAAAGGCAGCACTAATGAAAGAATAAAAAAAGTTACATTTTAAAGTGTAGTTTTCTACTGATATTTTCTTTCAACTAACAGAAATAATCTTTCGCGATGCGTTTGTTGTGCCAGTTGATATCGCGACAATGAGTGATTTATTTATTTAATTTTTTAATCATATACTGTGCAGCCTTAGTTTGAGTTCAGCATCTAGCTCAAGGGCACTTTAGCCGAACACTCAGCTTACAATCCCGTGACCTTTTAGATTCCAAGTCCGGGCAACCCTGCTGCCCTACTTCCCCAGAATCCATCATCTGAGGACAGAGCAGAGAGGAACTGCTCTGATTATAGTTTAAGGCCCGGGTCGTCAGTCTTACTCCAGCAAACACGCATTGGGGATCCAACTTTCCCTTTAAGCTCGGAGGCGGTGTGCCGTGCTGAAAGCTGAGACCTGCGGTCGCCACTCGTCCAGAAAAGCCACAACATATCGGGTCGCTTCCGTAGCGACACAACGTCCTAATGTCTCACATCACGTTTGACTGATTAAAACAAACAGAGAAGGATCGAGTGCCAGTTTACGAGCAAACTGTTCTTCTAATTCGAAAGGTTAAAAAGGCACTTTTGGTGGCCGGGTTGGATTAGTGGGTAGAGCAGGCGCACATATATTTAGAGGTTTATGCCTTGACGCAGAGGTCTAGGGTTCGACTCCGACCTGTGACGATTTCCTGCATGGCTAAAAGCTAACTGGAGATTTGAAAATATGACACTGTCCAAATTTCCAACCGAGCCGACTACTTTAACTACTGTAACTACTTTAAAAAAGGTGCAATATTTAACACTACAGCTAGCATTTAAAATAGTAACTGCAGTACAAACTCAAAATACTGCAAAGAACTCAGAAGAAGAACTCAAAGTTCACGGAGGTTGCCAGGCTGAGACCGCATCAATGTTGCTAGACGCTAGTCTCACATAGCCAGACATTACTCCACAGCACAGCGGAGTAGCTAACGTTAGATGCTGGCTATATTGACAGTCACAAAAGCCCGTGCTCACGCGGAGCTCCGTACCCAACCGACAGACACTTTGACGGATTAGAATACAGTAGGAACCGCCAAAGACCCCACAACCACCAGCGTCCGGCATGGAGCTACTGGCAGCTACGTGTGGTTGAGGGGCGCGTGTGACGGCCGCGACGGTTAGTTTTAAAAAAACAACAATGGCGGACGTTTAGACGATGGTTCATCCAGTCACCTGCTAGGTTTTTTTTTGGAACGTGCGTGCCCTTTCCCAAAGATGGTTCTGTGTTAACAAACCATCTGGGTAGGCCTGTCACGATAAACACATTTTGCCGGACGAGAAATTGTCCCAGAAATGATTGCGATAAATGATAATATTGTCGTTCTAAGACCATTTTCATCTAATAAAACGATAATGGCATAATAATGCAGGTACACCTTTTCAAAAGATCAATAAACTTTTATTTCTAAAGAATATTTAACACTGGAACTGGAAGACATTTTAAATATCCATTATAAATGAACAAAACTAAATAGATAAAATGGACTCTCTCAGTCTCTGTTAACACAAAATGCACTGGAATAAAAACCAAACACAATCAAAAACAATGAATAAAATGGTAATTTTTTCCAGCCACGATAATTTCGAGCTCATTTTTATTTATCATGCGTTTAATTGAGTTATTGCATATTGCGACAGGCCTACATCTGGGGTGTAAGGTTCGTGATCAAAAACGACGATAGAAGATATTACTGTAGTTACCCTACTGACAGAGGGTTGCTTGTGTTGCTAAACTAAACTCAGCTATAAACTCAATATACTCCGATTTCTGTTTATGGTCAGGGTTCTGGTTTTGGAATGGCTGGGATTTCAAGACATTAAAGTATTTATCATCAAATTTATGTTTTAAAATCCATAAGGCCAAACATCTCAATCAACAATTGACATTTTGCATTTAGAGCTTTAACTTCAGCGTTTCGTTCAAAAGTGAAGGTATGGCTGCTGTCTGAACAAGTTGATAAAAAAATTAATAAATAAATAAATAAAATGACTGCAGACATGAAAGTGAAACACATTTTGGGATTCTATTAAATCTACAAGTCATCTTAGGAGCTCTCCTTATGAAATAGTTATGCATTGTAAGATTGAGTCATCTGCGTTTTTTAATTATTGAACATTGAATTTAACATGGCAAAAGTGTTCCAAAATGGATACGCGCAGACATGTTTGACATCTTACTGACCCCTTACGATACGGAGACAATTTCTCTGAATGCACCGTAGTCAAAGTGAGCACCAGCAGACATTTCAGTACGTTGCAGCATCAAAAGCCCCAAAGGAGAAGCTCTAATGATGTGCTCAAATAACTAAAAGGAAATTGAATATTATCAAATAGTGGTTTCTGCCATTCCACCCAAAACATAAACAAACCAGAGGCTGTCTGACGATTCCCTATCAGACCCTCACGGACTTATTTAGATAAACCAACTTTAGCAACTCTCTCAGGGGACGGATGACATTCCTAAACACATCCCTCCTTACAGACAAATGGGATGGGTTTGCACTAAATGCTTTGAAGCCTCAATCAGCGATTTGTTTTAGAGCGTTTTGCAAGGACACAGGTGCTTCAAAATTAAAATTGGTAATCTACAAGATTGCATTTTAATTGTTGCTATGCGCTGAACTGCTGCCTCTCTGCACTGCCAGAGATCACATGTCAACCCAACGCCGTGGGCGGAGTTCGTGTTTTTGGGGATTTTTCTTTTGACGCGTTTGAGGCTTCAGTCATTGGCGCTCGTTTTCTTTGTCTCCCTGCTACCTGCCGGTCTTTGTTTTTCGGTTTTATTTCAAACAAACCAGATTAATAAAAAAAAAACGCATCACAGAGTCTCCTAAAGGAATCAAAACTACCAGACACCTAATGTGGTTAGCCGTATTGAAAAAAGATTCCATGACAAAAATAAAAAAAAAGGTATTGACACAAAACAAAACTAGTAATTTAAAGAAAACTAATTGCTGAAAAAAGTTGTAATTGTTTAAGTAAAATACCACTTTGTGTCAAAAGTGACCAGTACAGATATATTTATATGAAGATATCACGGATCTCATTATTTTATACATTGCTTGGATTTAATATAATCAATAAGTAGGGTTTTTTCCTCAGAATGAGCCTTGAGGCAATGAGTTTGTGTTACCTTATCAAACAGAAACCTATGCATTTACTTGTTATTTCTGACAATTTGATAAACAAAAATGTATATTACTGCTCCCTTGAGGGATGGGATGAATGCAGAGAATGAATTTCAAGAATGTGTATGTGACAATAAAGTACCTTTTGTGCTTGAGTTAATAAAACCCTCTATGCAGGAAAAACCCTGGTAGGCTACACAGGCAGAAGGAGGTAGAACAGCTGTGAAGGTTCAACATCAGCTGAAGATTTTGAGGACTATCTGACAGAGGATCACCCAGCGAGCTTCATTAGGGTGTCCAACACAAACACAGCTAAACTAACAGCAACCCCCCCCCCCGCTGTCAGGCTGTTTGAAGTAGCCTCTGTCCTGCATCACTCCACTGCTCGCTAAGCTACCACTTCACAGGAACACACACACTTTAGTCGTTAGGGTTAGCCCCCCCCCCACCCGTGTGTTGGGGGGGTCTGCGTCACCTCCCTGCCATCCAGACTGAAGGACCCCCCCCAACCCTTCCACCCTCTCTATGTACTCATTACCTTAATTGATGTTTAACCCGTAGATTGGCAGCTGATGATGGCTCAATTAAGGGCTTGCTGGAGGACAGGGATTAGTCCTGTGTAAGTAAGGCGGTTTGTTGTCCTGCGGCCACGGCTCCTCTGGACCCATAATGCTTCAATTCGGGCCCCGAGGGTCAAAGCAGGGAGGACAAGTTGGCAAATGGCTCCCAACGGGGTAAACAATTACACGATGCAGGTTCAGCCGGGAACTTCTTTTAGGGCTGCGACTAATTATTCTTTTCATTATCAATGAATTTGCACGTTGTTTTCTCGAAAAATTAAAATGAAACGTTGATTGTCTGGTTTAAAAATGTCATCAAATAATGAAAAATGTCCGATAATCTCCAGAGTTTAAAGGTGTTCTCTTCAAATTCATCATTTCTTTCCATTTAAAATGCATAAATAACATTGACTAAGATGATATATTTAAATTTATGGCATTTCTGCTAAAAAAAAACAAATTGATGAATTTGATGAATGAATGACATTTTTGACTAAGATTTGCAAATACGATACCTGAGGTTTGGCACAAATATCTTTTTTGATGCTTTGGCTTGAAGGTACGGAAGAGGATTAGGGCCACTGGTGAAAAATGTATTTGAGTTCAGAATTCTGACATTATTCTCAGAATTCTGACTTTCTGAATTCTGAGATTAAACTCAGAATTCCGAGAATAAAGTCAGAACTCAAATACATTTTTCACCAGTGGCCCTAATCCTCTTCCGTATGAAGGAAATATTTTGTTACATTTAAAGAAATAAGCCATACTTAGCAAATACATGAATGCTTTGTTGTCACAAAGCAGCCAAGCAACCTCAATAAGAATGTGCAAAAAGATCTAGATGAGGAAATATTCAATTACAAAATTAGTAAACTAGATTACAAATCTGATCAAGCATTCATTCAGGTTCAGTACTAGAGTTCTACTTCTACGTGCACGTACCTAGGATTGGGCATCGAGAACCGATTCCTGCTTCATTTTCAATTCAAAAGTTACGATTCCAGTTGAATCAGAATCGTTTTGAGGATTTGGTTTCAAATGTGATCATGGGTTCCCAATTTAATATGCGCAAGTTTTGGTTTCCGTAGCGGCCAGGCGCTTGTTGTTTTGCAGCCTTGGAGCACAGTAAGAGGTGCTCTAGTGTGGCTTAATTTAACGTTGAAAAAGCCCCGTCAAACTGTAACCCACCATTAAATCAAAATAAAACGTTCCTCTTATTTGTGAAAATAAGCATGTGACCCGTTTCTACTCCACCTCTCAAAGAATCGGAATCAAGAATCGATAAGAACCGTACCAAGTGGTTTATTCAATCCTTGGATGACTTTTAGGAAGTAGGGCTGGGCAATATTTTGATTTATCGCTATCTTGACATGACAAAATCTTGTCTTAGATTTTGGATATTGCGGGCGCCTGGGTAGCTATGGAGCTAAATCGGGGCCAAATGTTTTGTTCATTTGAAAAAAAAATATATAGTTGAAAAAATAAAGCTTGAAATTGAAAATTTAAGTTTTGGTCAAAACTTGGAAAAAATAAAACCATGTATTCAAACTTAAAATAAGCGTACCAATTTTTCTTTCAGTTTGAATAAAATATAGATTAAATTCTGGAATTATTTTGAATAAATTATAATTTTTCATTTTTCACTTTTATATTTGTTTTCAGTTCCACATTTCATGTTTTCAGATTCAAAACTTATTTTTTTTACGCCTTCAAATCTTTTTTTTACGCCTTCAAATCTTTTTTTTACGCCTTCAAATCTTTTTTTCGGTTTCAGATCTTTTTTTTTCGGTTTGAGACTTTTGGCCCTGATTTTGCGTAGGGGGCGTGGCTTCAACTCAGAGGGGCGTGGCATTATGAGTGACAGCCTAACAAAGAAGGCAGAAGACTCCTCTGTCATGTTGCCTTCAGGAAATGGTGTTACTGTGAGAACTATGACTGAATGCTTTTTATCCACTATATACATGTGCTTTTTACTTAACAAACTGATGCCAGTGACAAAGATCCATTTAAAAAAATTGTTTTGGACAACACATGGTACCAATTACACTATAAGAGCAATAAACTGTGCCAGATTGTGCAGTTCGGCAGGAACAATGACTTCTCCCACTTCCATGTATGACTTATAGCACCACAGTATTCACTGGCACCAGCCCACAGGTAAGACATGTGAAAGATATTAGCATTTTTGAATAGATACTTTGCGACGTTATCCCCTCAGTGGCATTTTTTTGTGATTAACACATAAAGGGAAAATAGGTGGACAGCTGGGAAAAGCTGGCAATCAAGCATCGCTAGCACTAAAGTTAGCATTAACTAACGTTAGCTTCAGACTAGCTGGTGTTTCTACACTAATTTCAGTGTCCAGCTCAAGTTTGTTTTACTTTAACGTGTAGTGGTCTTTGTGAACCTCTGTTTGTCAGAATGACCATAACTCGACAGTGGCTGCAGTGAAGAAGGTCTCTTTTTATAGAGTAGACAAATAAAACTTTACATTAATGCTCTGGCCTGATAAATTACGTTTTACTTACACTATAACGTTACATGTAACAATATGCCTTAGAAAATATGCCAAATGGGCAAACTTTGAAGGCTTCTACCACAGCCTAACTTAAGTATAAGAATACACTAACTTGTCTTTTTGTATGTCTTACTGTCTGTTTTCTGGACCGTGTGTGTCCGTAATAAAAGCTTTGATTGATTGATGAACAAAGCGGACCAGGACAAGTTATGTTGTTTAAACTAACCATGAAAAGGTAACACTAGCAATGTTAGTTATCTATAATGTTTTACATTTATAAGGCTGTACGGCTGCAGGCAGCCACTGTCGAGTTATGGTCATTCTGACAAACAGAGGTTAACAAAGACCACTACACGTAAAAGCCAAAAAACTTGAGCTGGACACTGAAATTAGTGTAAAAACACCAGCTAGTGTGAAGCTAACGTTAGTTAATGCTAACTTTAGTGCTAGCGATGCTTGATTGCCAGCTTTTCCCAGCTGTCCACCTATTTTCCCTTTATGTGTTAATCACAAAAAAATGCCACTGAGGGGATAACGTCGCAAAGTATCTATTCAAAAATGCTAATATCTTTCACATGTCTTACCTGTGGGCTGGTGCCAGTGAATACTGTGGTGCTATAAGTCATACATGGAAGTGGGAGAAGTCCTTGTTCCTGCCGAACTGCACAATCTGGCACAGTTTATTGCTCTTATAGTGTATTGGTACCATGTGTTGTCCAAAACAATTTTTTTAAATGGATCTTTGTCACTGGCATCAGTTTGTTAAGTAAAAAGCACATGTATATAGTGGATAAAAAGCATTCAGTCATAGTTCTCACAGTAACACCATTTCCTGAAGGCAACATGACAGAGGAGTCTTCTGCCTTCTTTGTTAGGCTGTCACTCATAATGCCACGCCCTCTGAGTTGAAGCCACGCCCCCCTACGCAAAATCAGGGCCAAAAGTCTCAAACCGAAAAAAAAGATCTGAAACCGAAAAAAGATTTGAAGGCGTAAAAAAAAGATTTGAAGGCGTAAAAAAAAGATTTGAAGGCGTAAAAAAAAGATTTGAAGGCGTAAAAAAAATAAGTTTTGAATCTGAAAACATGAAACAAATATAAAAGTGAAAAATGAAAAATTATAATTTATTCAAAATAATTCCAAAATTTAATCTATATTTTATTCAAACTGAAAGAAAAATTGGTACGCTTATTTTAAGTTTGAATACATGGTTTTATTTTTTCCAAGTTTTGACCAAAACTTAAATTTTCAATTTCAAGCTTTATTTTTTCAACTATATATTTTTTTTTCAAATGAACAAAACATTTGGCCCCGATTTAGCTCCATAGGTAGCTCCCCTGGTAGAGCAGGCGCCCATATATAGGAGGTTTACTCCTCGACGCAGCAGGTTTGACTCCATCTCTCTCTCTCTCTCTAATAAAAATCTTTAAAAATAATAATATCGTAGTATGGCAAGTGTTTTTTTTCCGCTGGATTTAAAGGCTGCATTACAGTAAAGTGATGTCATTTTCTGAACGTACAAGACTTTTCTAGCGGTTAGTGGCTGATGGTCTCCTCTTTTGTGCAAAAACACCTTTGGCGTTAAGTTCCATTAACGGAGAAAGAGTGAGGACATTTCTTTCCCCCCCCCTCTCTCTCTCTCTCTCTGTGTGTGCTGGGGTAAAGTGCTGCCCTGCGATGATTGAATCATAGCCATAATAGCAGAAGGCAGAGGCCTGCTGCGCGCCTGAGTTCTTCCTGTTCTCCTCGCTCAGCGTGGGAACAGCCGTGGACAAAATCGGCACTGGAATCGGCGCACAAAAGAGGCCATGAAAAAGCAACAAGACCAGGGCAGGTAGTAATTGCTCCTTTCTGCTGAAATGCTCCGTCCGTTCAAATAAAAATATATTTTTTTTAAAAAGGGAGCACGGCTCGTGGTGTGAGGCTTTTAGTTTGAGAGCCGTGAACGGGGCATGCCTGTCTAACCCGGCTCACACAAAGGGTTTTTCTGGGATGAAAGCGTGGGTCAGCGGCAGGGGAGCGCGCAGAAGATACACATCCACTAAAGCTAATCTATTGTACAAGGCTGAAGATGAAAAGGTAAACAGCCAAATCAATGAGGTGGCAGTGCACTCGTCCTCCACAACACAGCAGCTACAGCAGTGCAATCTCTATTCAGCACTAAAGCTGCGATCTGCTCCACAGTGTAAATGGACAGTATACCCCCTGATCCCTGTTTAGGGAAGGTGGGTTAAGTGAACTTCCATGGACAAAGATCCCTCTATTTAAAACACACTGCACCGGGTCACACTACTGAAATCATATATTGAAACACAAACTGATACCATTACAAAATGTATTCAACTGAAATGTATGTTACATGTGATTACATGTGATTTGATTCATTGGGTAGATGCCATGCAATGTCATTCCAGCGAGCTGCAAAGACTGATGGGTAATCTTGCTTGTTAACGTCCGGTGAATTGATGAAACCATTGTTCGGTTCTTGCCAAGGGGGTAAGTGTCTCGCCACAACGCGTAGCTCCTATGGCGCCATTTTGATGCTAACAAGCCATCACCTCCCGCTAGCATCCCAGTGACTGCCATTCATTTTGGCGTCACTTTGACAGAGAATAACTTGACATCTGAAGCGTTTAAAGACTATTTGTCCATTGTTTATTTCTAAAGAAACACGACTATGTATAAAAGGCTCCATTACCTTGTACCTCACCTTAAGTAGACGTTTTTGTAAAAATATGCTAACGATTGTGTCATATTACTAATGTTAACTAGCATTTTAGTGATCAATAATTAGCCTGTGCCTATGTTATCTCCTTACATATACCTACACTCTTCGTCTCTGTAAGATTGGGAATGATTGAGATTTCTCTTGGCACAGCTACCAGAAAACTTCCAACTTTGACACCACATTTACATCGTCTCTCTCAGTTGGAGGCTGCTCAGTAACGCTCAGCCATCACCGGAAAAGAGCTTCTAATATCCTTCACTGGTCTCTGTCCAGAGGAACGGGATCTGTTGGTCCATTCTTATATACTGTCCATGGTTCTTCCCTACTCTGATCCCTTCTGCTCCCTACGGTTTGGGGTCTTACTTGACATGGCCAAACACCCTGTGCAGTCCACTTTGCAGGGATCTACTAGGCGATGGGACACACACCCTAAAGCTCACTAGCTTACCTTCCTTTCTGTGCACTTCCCTTGGTGTTAAAATATAAGACAAACGTTTACCCTCCACAGTGATGTCAGTTTCTGCTCTGACCGACTAATGCAGCCTGGCCTGTGGCAGTGGTTAAAGCCAATCAATACTTAGCCTGGCCGACAAACAAATTGATCGGTGAAAATTAGACCCCAGTTAAAATTACAGCGCACGCCGAAGGGATCCACTGTCCGAGTCTCAAGGGTCTCGACTAATGGGGGAGCTCTGGAAAAAAGAAAAAGAAAATCGGTCAGGGAATTAAAGTGTCGCTGCTCACTTGCTCTTTCGTTTGATTAGTCTGGATGAACGGGAGTACATTTCCAGGGTGAAGCCCCTCACCTTCCGCTCGCCGTGTGTTGCCGTTCTCAAAATCCCTTCGCTACGGGAAACAACAACCGCCTTCGGAGCTAGCAAGCTACACGCTGAAAACGGCAATTTCCCGAAGAAATTAGTTTGCCCTTTAATGGACATAATACGCAAAAATAGAAATTTGAATTAGAGCCCGACCGGCCGATATTATCGGCAGATATTAGGAATTTTCCCAACTATTGGTGGCGTTATTTATAGTGGCCGATAAATGGATATTAAAAAAATGAAATAAAGACAGACAAAAACCCCTTCAACCATGTTCTGAGCGTTGCCTTGCATAGTTTGTCCACCAGAGGGCGCTCTACAACCTCCCTGTTGGCAGCACTCGTGTTTAACCCTTTAAGTTTCATATCTTAAGTTTGTATTTTTATACATTTTATTCATCAGAACTTTAATATATTTTGATTTTCCTCTGTTCTGTTGTGACAATAAAACAAACAAGTTTATTTTTAAACTGCATTATCATATTATTTTAGGGAGGACTCATAAATAACTAATGTTAGGGAAATCTGGAATTTCTTTTAAAATATAAAAAGCTTCCGTGTCGGTACTCCTGCCTGCTTTCTCCAAACTGGGGGCGTGCGAACCGCCACCTACTGCTAATACTTTAACTATGGACTACTGACAAATAACTGTTAGTTGCAGCCTGAACACTAGTGCCATTACAGATAGTTAGTACATCCAGGCACACATGCTAAAAGATCTTAAACTGAACTTGTATATGCTGTTACACGCATGGAAGTACACGGCCGTGCAACTGATTGAATTTTAATGCAGATTTCAATTTCGTCTCCAAGCGATCGCAAAAAAAAAAAACAATGTCATCGAGAAAAACTATCATTTTTGCACATTACATTTGGCAAGTAAACGCTTATTAAGTCCAATAAATGAAACATCTTTTTCAAGTGAAGGAGTAATCGTGTTATATACGCATGATTTCAATATTGGCCAAAATAATTGCGATTATGATTTTGATGATGAATCGAGCAGGCCCAAGGCTGTGCACTCAGGCCCACTCAGTCCCTTCATCGTGTCTCTGACAGTCCCTGACGCTCTCTGTAATGTCTGCACGGCAGCCTGGGTTTGCAATTCAGCAGGAAGCGGCAGCAGGAGAGAATGATTGTACTTCCTCAAATTAACAGAAGCAGGGAGGGAGAGGAGGGGAGGGGGGGGGGGGGTTGGTGTTTTTTTCTTTTTTTTTTCCCTCCGCTGTGTTTTGACTGGAGCCAACAGAGCACACGATGGAGCACATGGCGGATAAAACGCAAACCCTAGTCGTGTCTCCTCACAAACTCTGACTCTGTGAATTCTGACGGATGCTCAGGAGAATTAATTCCCGGATTATTTTCACTATGAAAAAACTGCCTCCTTTAAAAGTTTTTGTCCCGGCAGGGAGCTTTGCTCCGTCGACGAGAGCGGCGTGCAGCTTCGCCTACAGTCACGGCGTCTCAGGGAACACAAAAGCCCATTACTGGAGCTGAGCCCATCAGTTAGCTGCAGCTTAAGCCCCTTCTCCACAGAACAAGTCCGGTTACAATATATTGTCCCGTTTTTTGGACTGTGTTCCCGTGTGAGTGCGCGAGTGAAGGGGAGAGCCCTCCAGAGACTTCAGAGAGACTCTGCTCCATGAATGGGATGTAGCGGGAGAAGAATCAGATCTTCATCTAAAAAAAAAATGCAAGGTGCAACATCAACAGTTCTTCCATGCTGCAAAGAGATGCTCAACGGTAGATAAAGATGATGATGGCGATATAGGCCCTAAATAACGCCAGAGTTGAGGCCGCAACACGAGAGTCTTCACCATCACACCTCACAGTGGGAGAAAGGATAAGATAAGGTGATAGGTTTGTGTAAGGGGAGGGGGGGGGGAGATGGGGTCAGAGCTTCTTCGACATCTTGAAAACGTCAGAAACAACAGAGCATTTACTTCCATTTGCCAGCCTTATCCCCCGCACGCTCATACCTCAGACAACACTAAATTAACCTGTCTCCATGGTGAGTACTGTTAGTAAGGGCTGCAACTAACTGATTAAGCTGTCAATTATTTTCTCCATTAGCTAGTTTGGTCTATAACACGTCAGAATATGGTAAAAAAAAACAAAAGGCGATGTTTCCCCAAAAGGCCAAGATGATGTCCTCAAATGTCTTCTTTTGGTCTACAACTCAAATATATTCAGTTTACTGTCACACAAGAGAGAAGAAACTAGAACAATATTCACATTTAACACAGCTGCAATCACAGAAGTTGTACTTGTTTTTCATATAAAAATGACTCAAACTGATTAATCAATTATCAAAGTAGTTGGCGATTCATCTTAATAGTTGACAACTAATCAGTTTGTCTTTGCCGCTCTACTGTTGGTGTCAACTTCTGAGTGCTGGTCGCTTCAAACAGCTAGCTAACTTTCAAACGGCATCAGTTTGAAGCCGTTGAGCTCAAAACCAAAAAGGAGAGCAGAGGGATGAAAGAAAGAAGATGTTGGCTAGCCTAGCTCTCTCTGGACCAGGTTCTGACTCTACGAGACGAGTCGGTCGAATCTGGAACGTCCTGGGATGCAGCCTCACTTTGTAATTGGGCCTGGTAAGACAGGTTTATCTTACATAGGTAGGGCTGTGTGTCAGAAATAGACCCCACCCTCACACTGAGCAAAGTCAATCGACACTGTTCTGCTCATCTACCTCATGTTTATTTCAATCTTACAATTACCATATTGTTATTAATATATTACCATTGCACTGAACTGCCTTGCACTGTATTTACATTTAAATCTTAAATCTCAGACTATACTGATATTGCACGATTCGTTCCCTCTCTTCAATTGTTACTGTATAATTTTTGGAAATTCTATTGTTATTCTGTATACTTAACAGTATTTTTTTATATTTCTTACGGTCCTTTCTGTTTTTATATCTTAAGTAGGGCTGGGCGATATGGAGAAAATCAAATATCACGATATTTTTGACCAAATACCTCGATATCGATACCGCAACGATATTGTAGTGTTGACTATTGGTGCTTTCACAAAATATTTACACAATGAGATTTTTGATACATAATCATCAGTAATGTGGATATAATGACTAAGTGGGTAAAGGCAAATAATAAAACAGTTACAACAGTCTGGTAAGTTCAGAAAATGACATCACTTTACTGTAATGCAGCCTTTAAAACCAGGAAAAGACACTTATGCTATATTACGATATCCAAAATCTAAGACAATATCTAGTCTCATATCACGATATCGATATATTGCCCAGCTCTAATGTTAAGTGAGTGTTGTACTTTGAGAGCGAAGATTAACCAGAGTCAAATTCCTTGTTTGTTTACCCAAACCTGGCCAATAAAGCTGATTCCGAATTCTGAGTGAGTGAGAGAACGACGGCGATTAGCTTCGGAGCGACTCTAGAGTCCTAGTGAGAGAAACAAAGTGTGCAACGCTACCAAGCCACGGCCGAGCGAC
The DNA here is from genome assembly GCA_025617405.1 of Perca schrenkii. Taxonomy (NCBI): domain Eukaryota; kingdom Metazoa; phylum Chordata; class Actinopteri; order Perciformes; family Percidae; genus Perca; species Perca schrenkii. The sequence goes on from CM046792.1 coordinate 34,083,503, forward strand.
GTATAGTTAAATTTTTCAGGCTTGTCCATGTCTCCACGTACGTAATTTTTACACAGAAGCATAAATCACGCTTAACATTTCTTTAGTCGATTAGGACTTATCATTTTCTTAATGCTTTTTCAGGCTGAATTATTCATTTCCGGTAAACTTATGAGTGCATCTCTGGTGAACACAAGATTTTACATGCTGCTTTTGCATGATTGATTAAATCAACTCATCAATTGGTCGACAAAAACAGACGAGCGTTAGTCGACTAAGAATTTAGTCATTCTTGTAAATTCCTCAATTAATATTTACAGTTTGGGGTATTTGTAGCTACATCTCATCCAAAGTGAACTCGAACTGAGAGATTCAGGAGGAATTCTGCACGGCGTGTGTGTGTGTGTGTGTGTGTGTGTGTGTGTGTGTGTGTGTGTGTGTGTGTGTGTGTGTGTGTGTGTGTGTGTGTGTGTGTTTTAGGTAGGGCTGCACGGTATGAGGAAAATATCTAATTGCAATTAGTTTGACTGATGTTGCGATGGCAATATGATTCACAACATTGGAGGGAATGATCATTTTTATATCATTACTGTCATTTTCACTGAAATATACAAAAAAATGATTGAAGTGTGATTTTTTTTGCGAGGATCTGTACCAAACAAAGACTTTTTTTCTGTAGCCTGTAGGATAGGATTTGTAGGCCGGCACGTCTCTGCAGCACCACAATACTTCATTTTAAAATGGTTTGGCACATATTTTGCTTTTAACAAATATTGCGCCCCCCCTGCGATTTGGATATTGCACTAGTCCATATTGCGATTTTGATAAAATTGCGATTAACTGTGCAGCTATATAACTATAGCGTTAGGGCATGTTTTATAGCCCCAAACCTGCAACCACACGGCCAGAAACGAGACTCTCTCCGGTTTATCGTCCATCCCATCAGCCAGTTTACACCTGCATCTTTATATTACCTGTCTTATCCGTGGTTACACTGAACCTCTGAGGCCACCGTGTCCTTCTGCCAAAGACTCGCCACTAATCTGCTCTCCTCTGACTGCTGGGATGCTCACCCAGCAGCCTTATATCTGGACCGTCTCCCTCGGGATCCTGTGACACCTCTGTGGCAAAAGCCTGGGCTTTACACGCAGGCTCTGCCGAAGCATATCATCTGTCCATGCTGCAGCACATCCCTCTGTTGCACTAGATAACGATCTCATATATAAAAGTTCCTCCTGCCTCCTGACATGACAGACTTCTCCCCAGGGACATATTCTCATTGTCTCGTTGCCCTCTAATCCCAGTCACCTGGCTCTATAAAAAAATAAATTAAATAAAAATCCAGCCGAACCAGAGGGTTGGGATGTGGAAAAACTGACAAGAGAGGATTTCTCATTCCCATAGTTTGCCAACATAGCTAACCTGACGGGGAGCTTTATCCGGCTTTATTGATGCCATCATTAGACGGGCTGCTTCCACGAGCAAAAAAAAATGGTTTCCGGGTTGGAGGAGGAAATTAGAAGTTTGATGGCACTCTCTCCCGGGAGAAAAGCAATTACGCACAGCAATGAGAGCACAATTGTCGGAAATTGGCTCATGAAAGAGACATAAAATGATCAGTCTGGCACAATGGCTTAAAGGAGATGAGGAAACGCAACCAATATGGTTATTTTGTTATAAAAACAGGACACAATTTCACCAATCACTTCAGTTGTCTTGAGGCAAAATAACTCTCTCTCTCTCTCTCTCTCTCTCTCTCTCTCTCTCTCTCCGATGTAAACCTGTCATTTGACGCGTAAACGAAATTGATGGCGCGATAAAAGTTGCCAATAAACTAACGTTAGACGTGCTTCTCCCACAGATGAAATCCCATTTGCAGAAATGAAGAGATATAGCATCAATTCCAGCCTAACGCTGCCGATACGGCTCCTGATGGAGTGGTAGGGGCTTATCACTATCACTGTTGCGCACAACGCTCAACAAAAACACACCGGGGGTGGTATTTTTCAGGAGGGTTTTTAGGAGTTAATAACGTGCAAGGAGAAGCGGACAGGGTCAGCGAAGCTTTAACTGGAGTACTGGGGTTAACTTAGCCAAAAAAAACACTACATGAAGCACCGCGTGTCCTTGACACGAAACGCACAGGGAGACTGGAGGCTTTTTTTTTCGCCGTGCAGAGCTTCCCTTTTAGAGTTATAGCCACAACCACAACACTGAGCCAGTTAGCAACTCCGTTGCCAAACCCATAGGCTACATAACACAGGCTAACGTTACGTGGCTGGACACGCAGCTGTCAGTGCTGCCCAGACACAGGAAGAGGCAACAACAAAAACAACAAATGTAGCAAACGTGAAATGCGTGCACACAATACTTACCCGAAGCAGTGTATCCACATCTGTTTGACGAGCCGACGAGATTTCAACGACACACTTTTGTTGCATTCGCGTTTCACCAGAAGGTTTCGCCGAATAGAAGACGAACGGCTAGCTAGCGATAAACTCTCCGCCGAGCGCGGTGGGATACCAATTAAAACCAATTCTTCCTACTTGATGTACGAGGTAACTATTTAGTTATGGCAAATGGTGCCTAATCTATCCTGAGTGGCAATGCTTTTTGATTGACGTGGATTCTGACCAATGGCAGCGCGCTGTGCCCGCCACTTCGACCAATCGAATCGCCAGCGCGGAGTTGGTGGAAGGTAAAACTGTGAAGTAGGAAGGGCTGATGGCGACATCATGTGTTAAGAGTTTATATCCCTCCGCTTGTCATGTTTTGAGAGCAACCGGCTCCACTTTCTCTCTCTTTTTTTTTCTTCTTCATATTAACCAACAAATCAGACTTTGTTTTACAGTTTTATTTTGGTTGGCTACATCATTTAGCCTATTATGCCATACAAGTATCCTAATTAAAACAGTCTGTACGGTAAATATTTAGCTTACGTAATCATTTGAAACATGTAAATAAAAAATAATAAATGAGTAATAACCATTGTTTCACTTTGTAGCGAAATATTAAAAGTTGTGGGCTACATTTACACAGCAAAACAGTGTCTCGAGTTGGTATTCAGTCAGTTACTAGCATAAATAAAACATAATTATTCGTTTTGATTACACATGCTGTAAATGCGTATTTAAAACTGTGAAGGCCCGAGCGGTCTTGAGCTTATTACTTTCACCGGATGTTTTAAAGAGCGAGGACAGCGCCCTACTTTATCTGTTCGCGGCGGAGGAACACGGAGTTTACAGTGAGGGGCAGAGTGACGTACTGTAAAGTGACGGATACAGTCTGTCAGTGTGGCGCGAGGCACGATAGTGGCGGAGCGCGTGTACACGTACGTTTTGAGAGTTTTGAGAAGAAGCTTACATAGCAGACATATACATATTCTATTTTATAGGTACCTCTGCCGTATGTGCGCGAGGCTACGTCATGTTACGTCAGACAAATGTCTAAGCCGGGATATTTAAAGTAATGCAGCTCGTGCATGGTCATTTTGGGGGGGGTTTGGCTCAAATTTGAAAGTAGTGAAGGAGAAGTCAAGAGAGTCAGTATTTATTTAACAAGAACATCAATCAACCAATCAAATATCACTTATTTCTTACATATAAAATAAATATATAAAAACGTTTAAAGCCTACTTGTAAAAAGACAAAAAAAAACATGACAAAAGTAAAAATAATAATAATAATAATAATAATAATAATAATAATAATAATAATAATAATAATATTTTAAGATATGTTGGAGTTGGGTTGGGAACCAGAGGGTTGCTGGTTCAAGTCCCCATACGGACCAAAGTATGGTGGTGGACTGGTAGCTGGAGAGGTGCCAGTTCACCTCCTGGGCACTGCCAAGGTGCTCTTGAGCAAGGCACCGAACCCCCCCAACTGCTCGGGGTGCCTTTCCATGGGCAACTCTGACATCTCTCCATGTTAGTGCAGCTACTGGGCGTGTGTGTGTGTGTAATTCAGGCCCATGGGTAATGGGTATAATAATAATAACAACAGGGTGAAAACATTGTAATTTCCCTTGCAGGATTAATAAAGTATAAATTATTATTATTATTATAATTATTACAAAAGTAAACAACTGAATCAACAAATCAGACGGCTATTCATGTTTCAAAGAATGACTCAATATTGCTCAGATGATCGACATGTATTTGCCAAAATAAAAACCAAACCTAAATATTAAGATATTGCACTCATCTGCAGTACAGTGTTGCCGATTGTGCAGTTGCAACCTCACTTTTTACAGTTCAGACTGGCCAGTGAATACAACTTGCAAGAATCCCTATGAATAAAATACATAAAAACCCACAACACAATACTGGTAGAAGTAGTGTTCAGGTGTCCAGCAGTGAGGCAGACAGACACATGCCTGAGTGTGCCACACAGTCTGGGCCGCCCTGTCTCGGTCTGAAGTAACGCAACACATGGAAACAGCAGCACACAGCGGGGGAGTGAACAGCTGACCCAAGGAATGACACACAGCTGCAACATGTGCAACCGTTTCGGACTTTAGAGGGAATACACAGCGGACTCTGTGACTGCATGTGTAGACCTCAAATCAGCTTTTTAAAATGGTATTTTTTTTTCTTCAAAGAGGAAGCAGGGAGCAACGGATGTGATCCTATTACTCAAACGTCAAACCTCTAATATTGACTGTTGATCTGTGTCTATCCTACTGTCTACTTTATGCACTTATAATGCCAGTATTTAATGCTGTATTTTTTAAAAACTCTATCCTTGCACTGCTACAGTTTTTATATTACTATGTCATGCACTACCACCATGACACACACTCTCATAGAGCACCTTACTTTTTATTTAGTATCTTTACTTTTATTGTCCATATTATTATTGTGGATTTATTATTTTATCATCCTGTTTATGATGTATGTGTATGTTGTGTGTGATGTCTTTAAGCTACTGGGACCTTGAATTTCCCCTTGGGGATCAATAAAGTATCTATCTATCTATCTATCTATCTATCTATCTATCTATCTATCTATCTATCTATCTATCTATCTATCTATCTATCTATCTGTCTGTCTATCTATCTATCTATCTATCTATCTATCTATCTATCTATCTATCTATCTATCTGTCTGTCTGTCTGTCTGTATATCTATCTATCTATCTATCTATCTATCTATCTATCTATCTATCTATCTATCTGTCTATCTGTCTGTCTGTATATCTATCTATCTATCTATCTATCTATCTATCTGTCTGTCTGTCTGTATATCTATCTATCTATCTATCTATCTATCTATCTATCTATCTATCTATCTATCTATCTATCTGTCTGTCTGTATATCTATCTATCTATCTATCTATCTATCTATCTATCTATCTATCTATCTATCTATCTATCTATCTGTCTGTCTGTATATCTATCTATCTATCTATCTATCTATCTATCTATCTATCTATCTGTCTTTCTGTCTGTCTGTCTGTATATCCATCTATCTATCTATCTATCTATCTATCTATCTGTCTGTCTGTCTGTCTGTCTGTCTGTATATCTATCTATCTGTCTGTCTGTCTGTCTGTCTGTCTGTATATCTATCTATCTGTCTGTCTGTATATCTATCTATCTGTCTGTCTGTATATCTATCTATCTATCTATCTTAATGATGTGTTAATGGAGTGAACAAAGAGAACGAGGGAGAACTAAAGAGTAATGACTAGTAGTGTTGACACCATCTCAGACACACACACAAACACACACACACACACACACAGAGGGAGAGAGAGTGACACACACACACACACATACACACACACACACACACACACACACACATAGAGATTACACCGTATTTCCTGCTTTACATAAGAAGCTTATGTGATGGAGGAGCCCTGCAGCAGTCAGATGGACGTTGCCGCTGCCTGCCTGCCTGTCTGCCTGTCTGCCTGTCTGCCTGCCTGCCTGTCTGCCTGTCTGCCTGTCTGCCTGCCTGCCTGTCTGCCTGCCTCGCAGGCCGTCCCGCTCGTACAGCTGGGTAGTCCAGCAGCCCCCGGGGTCAGGGAAATGTCACAGGGGGAAAAGGACAACAACAACAACAACAAAAAGCCAGGCCAGAGTTTAGAGTACAAACTAAATCAAACAGGAAACAGAACTCCTATGCACACCAAGAGTTAGTTACTACAAGTTATTTGCTTGAATAGAATAACTTTATGACTCTATTCATTTGTTTGGTGTTCTTGTAACAATGTCAGCCAGCAGGGATTTTTTTTTCCCATTCAGACCAAGCAATAACTACAGTTTGGTGCCCCCTGTTGAAGCAATGCTGAATCATCTCAGAAAGGCATTGGATGCAAGATATTATTGTTCTCGTGTCATGATTCATTTTCCGAAAAATTGAGAGCTACTTTGAGAGTACTGCTGAGAAAATGATCTAATGATGTGTTCTCTCATATATGTCACATCTTTCATTGTAAGTTTTAGCAAAGAGCCTGAGGGATGAAAAGTGTTAACAAGAAGAGTCCGGGTTCAGTTTGACCTGTCATGTTTTTTCAACTTTTTTTTTCAAAACAGTTTTGGTCTGGCCATGCTTTCATATCTTAGACAACAGTGGTTCTCCAACTTTGTATCAAAAGTTAGTGTGTTAGTGAAAATTTTTCTGATGTTTTTGTCTCTTTTTTTCTACCCTTTTGGTGCTTTTTTCAATGTTTTTGCCCCCGTTTTACACTTCCTTTCACTACCATGTATAAACACCACTAACACCAACTTATTACTAGTTTTACACTTATTTTTGGAATTCATGGTCACTAAACCTTATTTATAGGAAATTATACCTAATCCTAGAGATAAAAAAGCAGAAATTATGAATTATTCAGACTAATAATTAAGGAAGGATAATCACAGAAGGGTATATGTCAATGTTCAGTCAGGATACTGTTTCGAAACATTTAGATTTTTTCAAAACACCCCCAAATTCAATGAAAGTAGAGATCCGATCTTTTGTCGTACTTGCGATGCGCGTTGTATGGAATCATCCGTGTTATTTCTGCGTAATTACAATTAGGTGGTAACAAAGAAACCCATATTTCTGAGATAGACATTTAGAAAACGGGTCAAATTTGACCCAAAGACAACACAAGGGTTAACGTGACAAATGGTTTTTCCCAGTTTGGTTTGGAAGAACTTGACTGGCCTGTGAAGAGCCCTGACATCAACCCTATCCAACACCTTTGGGATTAATCCAGCCATCGATTAAGCCGTTTGAGTCATTTTTTGAAGAAAGAATTGATTTGAAACCCAGAAAAAAAACAAAGTATATGGTTTTTGCAATTAATGCGTCTACTGTAATAACTGAAAGGGCCATCACCACTTTAGATGTGACACAAATTGAAAAAGGTCTTTTAAACCACACATAACTGAAATTGGCATTCTTTTACAGAAATAAGTCACCCTTCACCCAAAGTTGTAGGAAAGACTGTTCAAGCTACATTTCTATCGGTTTTGGACTACAGTGATATAATTTATATGCATGCAGCTTCCTCTACATCGAAGCCACTTGATGCAGTTTATTAGTCTGCGCTGAGATTTATATCTGGTGATGGATTTAGTACCCCCCACTGTCTCCTTTATCAAAATGTAAGCTGGACTTCCTTGGCTCTAAGAAGGGAGCAACACTTCATTCTATTTATGTATAAAGCCTTGCTTAAAAAATTGCCTGTGTATTTAACAAGCTTGCTGAATATGAAATCGTATCACCAGGGGTGATTCTAGGATCAGATCTTCAGGTGGGCTCAGCCTCTAATGAGAATGTGACATGGATACAGTGCCTATGAAAAAAAATCATAATCAAAATCAGTATTTTCACTGGATAGCAATGAACATAATTGGCCAAAACTACATTTCTGTTAACCCTGTCCATGACTGGGTTAGCATCGGCGTCAGCGACACAGGATATTAACCCTGTTTCAAGCCCTTTGAACCTGTAGTTGTTTGTCCTCTGTCACTAACACACAAGTTCACAAACTCTGAGGTTGAAGCACTAAAATTGATTTCAGAATTGTTTTATTATTATATTTTTTAGGGGGGCTGAGATGAAATTTAGTGTGGCTAGAGCCCCCCTAAAAAGGGTCTCAAATCGCCAATGCGTATCACTATGGCACTCGCACTAGTGACTTCTTGGTCTTAAATATTCCATTAAGACAGAATTAGGCAAAACTGCATTTGAATATTATGCCCCATATAAATGGAATAGCCTAGCCTGAATTTGAAAAAAAACAACATTTTATTTATTGAGCTTATTTACCCCAGATAAAGTCAATGCCTCTCGTCATTTTTTAAATATTTGTAAAACCCACAGACGGACCTAAAGGCTGACCAATGGTATTGATTTCTGAGGAAAAAAAAATTAAAATGACGAGATATGGAGATACAAGATTTCTGCCCGACAGCAACGTTGTGTTCTAGAGAGCATCATCAGATATGGAATCACAGCGTGGTTTGGCAACTCAACAGTGCAGCTGAAAATCAGGCTGGTCAGCACAAACAAGACAGCTATATGAGGATGGGAGGAAAGAGTACACGGCCATGCAGGGCCTGGAAGAACAAGCTGTCAGGAAAACAAGCGGAAAGGATCACTGCAGACTCTCGGGCTCGCATTGCCAGACCTTCCTCCGCACACAGCATTCCTGGATGGGAGAACAACGTGCTCTGGTTTATTGGCATTCCTTTAAACCAATCACAATTGTCTTGGGCGGTGCTAAGCACCGAGCGCAGCATCGGTGCAAAACAGCCTCGGGAAGGAACTTGTTTTGGACTTCAGTTATCTTTGATCCCAACATATCATAATCAGAAATAGATTTATTGCCAGGTAAGAAGCACTTACTGGGAATTTGCTTTGGCTGATACATACATAAAAACAGTACTATAAAATAAACAAACAATAAATACAGAAATAAATACATACATACATACACACACACACACTCTCACACACACACACACACAAACATATACACACACACACACACACACACACACACACACACACACAAACACACAGACACAAAAACACACATACACATTTATACACACATACACATACACACACACAAACACTTATACACACATACTCCCACTCACAGAAACACACACACATATATACACACACATATACACACATACACACACACACACACACACACATACACAAACACAAACACACACACACACACACACACAAACACAACTATTTAACATGAAAATAGAGGATGTATGGTTAGTGCAGGATGATTGATAAGTGCAAAAATGTAATGGGATGTGCAAAAAGTTCAAAAAGCAAAAAGGATATATATATATATATATTGGCATCAGGGGTGCCAATAATTGTGGGACACATGATTTCAAGTTTTTTTTTTCTAAATGTGTGATTTTTTTTTTACCACCAAAGTAATGTACTTAAATAAAAGGTTGGATTTTTCTCTTTTTTTGCATTTGGGTTCTATGTTGTTTAAAAAAAAGGAGAATTTTTAGAAGTCCATGACCCCATCTTAAACAGGGGTGCCAATAATTGTGGAGGGCACTGTATATATATATATATATATATATATATATATATATGTAATGTTCAGCTGTCCACATACCTTTGACCATGCAGCGTATCAAATATTCTTTATTGTGCGGTAATAGAAAATGTGAGCGTCTAGAATCCCGAGAATAACGTTACTCTGACTAAACACAATGTTTCCGTGTTTGTGCAGCTCTGGGATCAACAACCTGATCATCTGGTCATATTCAGCAGAGAGCTCACAGATATAAACAGGAACTTGATAACCCCACCGTTGTCTTTTTAGGCTGAATATTCAGCTCCCAACGCTCGGGAAGATTGCTAATGTAATAATAATAATAATAATAAATTTAATTTATATAGCGCTTTTCATAGACTCAAAGTCGCTTGTGTTGGAGAGGGCATGAGGTCCGGCTAACAGTGACCCGCTGTTAGGCAATCAAATGTTCCAACCTCGGAGTTAACAGGCTGCACGACATCCACAGAGAGCAATAAATAATCCATTCAGCACTTTTGATGTTGTTGAGTTTGTGTGATATATCTTTTAAAGGGTGCTGTCTGGAAATAAAATATACTGTATGATATGCTTTTCAAAAAATATACAGAACGGAGGTAAACATCAACGTTAAACCATCATTTCTAGCCATGCTAATATCATCCAGATTATCATAAAGAAACCCTTATGAGGGGAAGGTAAGATCATCTCAAAAGACAGATGAAATGTATGCCTTTGAGCAGATGAACAGCCTGCAGACTTAAACGCTGCAGATATTGCACAGTTATAACAAAAGCAGCCGAAATGCCTGTCAAGCTAGCAAATTGCTAAGCTAGGCTGGCTCGACCCACATGGACTTAGCCTATACGTTCTCTGTTCCCTTCTTCTTGTTGGAAATTTGACAATTCACAGCTGTGTGTGAAATAACTGTCTCATTACCTCACACATTACAATATTGCGCTATTATGCTACTTGCACACGGTTTACTTCATATTTAATGTTGTACATATTTTATTTTGTTATACTGTATATACTATGTATGTAGGTTGTACATTTTATTCTACACTTGCATATATACATGTATAGTCTATTTATTTTCTGTATGTGTGTGAGTATGTGTGTATGTCCCTATAACTTGCTGCTGTAACAGAGTAATTTCTAATCTATCTATCTATCTATCTATCTATCTATCTATCTATCTATCTATCTATCTATCTATCTATCTATCTATCTATCTATCTATCTATGTAATTTGAACATACGTTTGTGATTGCAGCATTTGCAACGTTTAGTGTCTGTTGTTTTGAGCAGACAAATGACACCACATTCACATTCATCACACAGACACACACTCACACACGCACCTGTGTGGCGTACGTCAAGAACGATGGGATTCGAACCCACGTCCCAATGTTGCCGCTCAGTGGTCCTTCACCGCTGGACCAACTGGACCGGTTCTGATCAACACAAAGAACCGGAGACAGAAAGAAGATCAGACATGAAGATGCAGAAACTTCACCTCCATCAGTGTGCCTTTTGTCTGAATGTGCGTATAGATTTGTTTTTATGTGCCAAGCTTTTGAGATGTCCACAACTTCTGCCGCCACACAAGTACAATGAGAGTGAAGCATCGAAATTATATATTTGAACATTTTAACACGAGCATGTCTTTCTAGAAAGTATGTCCCAGTTATTTAGGATAATCCTCAGACTTTACGGTCAACTGAAAGAAGGAACGTAGTTCTAATAAATAATGAAAATCCTTAAATGGATGATCTTCTCTTGCTAACAGGAGTCCATCATTTCGGCCGGATGTCCGTTACCTTCTGCTTTCTTTGTGTTGGCGTTCTAACCTCTGGTGGATTTATGAGGACTATGGTTAACTGCTCCTCAGATCTCTGCAGGGTAAATCCAGACAGCTAGCTAGACTATCTGTCCTATCGGAGTTTTCTTTTGCACGACTAAAACAACTTTTGAACGTACACACGTTCCACCAAAACAAGTTCCTTCCAGAGGCTATTTTGCAGAGCCACGAGTTGCATGAGTGACATAGAATCTTTAGTCACTCATGCGAGTTTTATCACATTTGCTATTCAACAGCGCACAATGCACTGCATTCAGCGACACAGTCAGAAGTTCACAGACTCTACAGTAAAAGGGCTAAAAGCATTTAAAACCAGTGTGCTGATGGATGGTTATTATCCTTACAGCCTGCAGTCTGCCTGCCTGTCAGGAAATCAGCTGTGAACAGATGGAGACGTCAAAGCCTAAACACACAGCCATCAACATAATAAAACTGAAGCAGAATTATATAAGCCTGTAGGTTAGTACATAAGTATAAATATCGAGAGACACAACAGCATTTTGACATACTGAAAATGTTAGTAAGCAAATGTAAAGTTTTAAAACAGCAGGAAAGTGGTTCATGAGTGATGGGTATCTATTATTTATTATATTCAAAATCCCTGTTTTCATACTTAGAGGAAAATGCATGTAATTTATAGCATCAAATCATATCAGAAGTTATCTCAGGACACTTTACAGATAGAGTAGGTCTAGACCACACTATAATTTACATTTGTGTTTGGTGTGATAGCGGCGAGAAAAAAAAAATTCTGTTTACAACAGGCAGAAACCTCGAATGGACGGCCATCTGACGAGACTTGTTGGGGGAGAACAGAGAGAAAGAGAGGGAGAGAGGGAGAGAGAGAGAGAGAGAGAGAGAGAGAAAGAGAGAGATACATAGCTATAATTCAAGTCAATTGTTTTTGCAGGAGCATATGTAACAGAATGTAGGTCATTGCTTTCCAACAAACACTGCACATACACAGTAGATAAAAAAACAATATTATTAACATTATTTACAGACTCAGAATTATTGCAAATTACATTATATTATAAACTTGTGCAAACGGCATAGTAAATGGAAACACGTGCCAAAACCAGAAACCAGGGAGCCCAGTCATAGAAATGCAACAATAGCCTGGTGTTTCTTGAACTTAATGTATGGATCTTCACACTTTTGCCGCCGATGTTCTTACATTTCCTCCCTCAGTCGTCTCCTCGTGCTGTGAAACATCGCCGCACAGACTGTGAACCTCTTAGTGTCCGCAGCCGCAGCAGGAGCTCCAGCAGCAGCTTCTATTGGGCATGATGTCATTTAAATTAGGTTTATTGACCATGAATAAAAACAAACATTGAAAAGAGGGACAAAATGTTTTTAAAAAGCGCCAAAAGCATTAAGAAAATGCCAAAAACGTCGCAAAAAGTGGCAAAAAAAGTTCATTTTTAATTTTGTCCCTGGAAGGAAACCAAATCCATGGTGGACGCCAAGACCCGCCCTTCTATAGCATTTATTGGCCAGGCGTCCATGCTTACGCGAGGTAACGTAAACCCATTTGTTCAGGTCCCATCCCCTGGCCAATCGGCTATCCTAACCTTAACCACCTATCCCCAACCAATCGAGGCGGGTCTTGGCGTGGCCATAGTGGGGATTCGTAATTTCGCCAACCAGCAGGATGTCAAACTAGTGGGCTGTAGGACATGGCCTAACCCTGCAGACTGATCTATGGGGCCACATGGCCTAACCCTGCAGACTGATCTATGGGGCCACATGGCCTAACCCTGCAGACTGATCTATGGGGCCACATGGCCTAACCCTACAGACTGATCTATGGGGCCACATGGCCTAACCCTACAGACTGATCTATGGGGCCACATGGCCTAACCCTACAGACTGATCTATGGGGCCACATGGCCTAACCCTGCAGACTGATCTATGGGGCCACATGGCCTAACCCTGCAAACTGATCTATGGGGCCACATGGCCTAACCCTGCAGACTGATTGCTAATTGAAGATTTGTGTGAAGGAGTGTCAAATAGGTGCTTGAGTGATTTCATACTGATGTAGGTAGTTTCTAATAGTTAGGAACAGATGGTTTCTGTTTGGTTACCATAGCTAAAACAATGGAGTTTCGACCGCTTATTACATCCTTGTTAACTGTTCTGCAAAAGGGTGGGGGTATGTGTCAATCCATGAGAACGGGTTAACACATTTGCAAGAGGTGTCTTCTGCTCTGCTGAGACAGTGATGATGAAAACCCAGTGGATCCCTGTTTCTTTAAGCAGGTCAAAGCAATCAAGAAAAACTGTAAAACTCTGCTTAAAAACCAAAACGTAGTGGTGTAAATGTAGCCTTAGTGTGTATGTAACTGTACAGTACTCAGTGATTATTTTTTTTAACAACAATGGAGCTCTATGGCACAGAGGAAGAAGATATAGCAGGATGCACGGACATTGATTGTTAGTAGATACGTTCACTGCCGGTTTGGATCTTTTCATGAGATTTGTTGACAAGAAGTAAATGACGGCAAATCACCAGACTTATCCTTTCTTTTTTACAGAGTCAATTCGTTTTTTTGAGCTGCTGTAAATTGATTCAAGACTTTGTTGAAAATATTTTGCGCATCAATCTGTTTGAACTGACGTGTGTGCATGCAAACTAACAGCTTCACGGAGATCCTCAAAGCACTTTAAATATAATGCAATATTAGATCCCAGAGGTCCAAAATCACAACCCAATCACGCAGAACTTTAAGTACATTTATTTACCCAAATCTGAGACTTAAGCCTGGGACCCAGGAAGCCACGCTGGCCGTGACCTCACCATCCGGGACCTGCTCAGCGAGTGTCCAGCTGCTAGATTAGTGTTTTCATCTGGACATTTTGCAGTGAGTGTGATTCTATTCCCTGACCGAAACATCCCACTGTAAGTCTTAAGTGTAGTTGAATGACCTTTAAATGGAAAGAGTGCGAAAACCCATCTTGCAATGGGTTCATCCATTGGCCACATTTATTTTACATCATGGCTTAACTTTGGTTGTATTTCATTAAACTCTAAACACATCTGTTCATCTTGTTTTTGCAACTACGTAGACTGGATCCTTTCATCAAAAACAATCTCGTATTCCATATCCTACATTTTCATTTTAGATTTTCATTTCAGCCATTTTGCTAAGAGTCTTATCCAGAAAGATTCACAGAGAAGCTCACCGTACGTTCCTGTAAAATGTCACGCTGGTGTCCCTGAGAGGCAGCGATGCTGGTTTCACTCCAGAAACCAAACTTGAAAAATAGAAAGAATTCTTTTGATCTTTGTGGAATATTTTGGGTGCGGTTCAGTTTCAGATCATTGGAGGTAACATAAATCCGAATTCTATTCAAACGTTTTGTCATTCATTTTCCAGAATGGGTCACTTTGTGATATTCAGGAGTATGGATGCACCGAATCCAGGATTCGGCCGAATATTGGGCTTTTTGACGGGGTTCGGTTTCTGCTGAACCTTAGAATTTTTTCCACTGAACCGAACCCTAAGCTTGTACTACGCACGCTACGCTGGTCGACGTAATTACTTACTTGTTCGATTGGTGTAGCCTATCATTGTGCCACCATGAGGTCCTGCGACATTAGATCAGAAGCAGCTAGGCCTATCTGTCTTCTTGTCTGCAAGCGTTCATTTTTCACAAAAGAAAGTAACGCAAACTCATTTAAATTTCAATAATTAGGGGTCCAAGCCAGAGTCTGGAAGAACCGCACAGCAGAGCTGTGGAACCCTATTGCTTTCCCTAAGGATTATTATTTTTCTCTGCGTAAAACAGATGCTAAAGCCTAAACTATTCATGGTGGGGGGTGCCTTTTTCAAGACTGGTCCAGAACCCTGCACGGACCTCGGACACAAATATTCAGACACTTACACCACTAGTTGGCACTATAGCAGAAGAAACGTGTTTGGCCTTATAACTCCAGAACGGTACATCGCACATATCCACGCGTTCCCTCAATTCAGCTGAATCTCCTGATATAGGGTTAGGGTTATGCCCATTTCCGCCCAGACTTTTATCGTAAACCTACTTTTTCTAACTCCTCCTAGACCGTGCGACCGTTCTGCACGAAACTTGGTACCTAGCATCTCCAGACCGACGTGACATAAAGTTATCAAAAGAATGTTTATCGGATGAAAATTGCGTAAATTACGCACAAACACATTTGTGTAGCTAGCTAAGAAATCATGAACTTTGCCATATCTTGGCCAACATAAATGTTATCATCGCGGAACTTTATATTCTTGTTTGCCATGACCCTCTGAGGGTCCCCAACCAATTTAATATCACACAATGCGCAAAACAAACTTTTTTGAACTCCTCCTGGGCCATGCGACCGATCTGCATGAAACCTGGTAGGTAGCATCTCCAGATGGATCTGACCAAAAGTTATCAAAAGAATTTTTCTATGTTAAACTATGCACAATTTACAACCAAAACATTTTTCGTTGCTAGCCAAAAAACACGAACTTTAGCATATCTCGGCCAAATTAATAGCAATAAAAATTTGGATATCTTGTTCGACATCCCACTCCAAGCCTCTGTACCAAATTGGGTGAGGATCGGCCATTAGGGGGTGCTATAATGAACTTAGACGCGTTTTGGCAACGCATTAACTCAATGCATTTAAATGGGAAATTTGCAATGGCAATATCGCTGCCGCAGTAAATGCTATAATCACAAAACTTCAGATTATTGTTCAACGTCCCACTATGATGATATGTACCAAATTTGGCGAAATTTGCCCTTTTACTCAATCAATGTTAATGGGATATTTGCAACGGCAGCGTACCGCAGACCTTGCGGCTCACGCCTTCGATATTTCCTGACGTTTGCCTCCCCACTGTCTCGCTTTGGGTCACGGTTTTGAGCGCTCACCCGGGTCGTCGGGGGCGACTCACGTCGGGGGTGACTGGCGCCGGGTGGCTTGGACCCCATCTTAACTGCTTGCAGTTCTAGTTGTAATTGCGTTACTTGATTAAAAAAAATACTGCTAAAAGTAGTGGAATTACAGTAACACCTTACGTTGTGTGCATTACTCTCAACACTGGTAATAAATCAAGTGAGAAGTAGACTCATTTTCTCATAGACTGCTATAGAAGCTGACTTCTGTTTGGAGCCATTGTAATCTCCCTCTGCTGGAATTTAGATAGAATGCAGATTTATTGGCATTGGCTGCACTTTGCAGGCCCGGAAGCTTCGTCCATTATTTTTTATAGTCCATGGTCTTGTCTTGTCTGTTGTATTTCTGCCTCTGTCCTCTCCCTTTCCGGCTCCGACCATCAGCTGTAGAGTGTGTTGGTCTGTGTGGGTGCACATCCCTCTCTCCGCAGTGACCCGCTGCTCCGCTGCACTCCGCTTCCGCAGCATCCTGCCGGCTGCCTAGCAACGCTCAGTGTCCATGGCAACGGAGCCAACAAACGCCCCCGCTCCTCTTCAGCTTGTACCCCTCAATTAAGGCTAAAGTGTGGCAATCAGGAGAGCAGAGGCACAGAGCGGATTAACGGGGACAGCCAGGAGGAACATCGGTGTGCAGGGTGGTGCCCAACATTCAGGGTTTCTAATGCCAAAGTTCCCAGCAAGGAACGATAGATTTAGATCTGAGACCGCTGAGAAGATAGAAGAAGAAGATATGTTTATTTATATTAGGACAATGCACATTAATCAACATTTCTGTAAATGCGCCAGTGTTAGCCAGTCGGCTAATTTTCAACTGTAGTCCTAGTTGCATGAGAGATGGAGAAGGGTCAAACAGAAGCCAATGCTTCAGGGTTAACAAGCTGTGGAGCAATGTCCAGCGGTGGGTTTGGGTTTGGTTCTCAGAAAGCTTCGTTATAAAATAAAGACATCATTCTGACTAGCAGAGTCAGTCTTCGTACTGAGCAATGGGAAATGACAAGATGCAGATGATATAATAATAATTAATTACATTTATAAAGTGCTTTACCATAGACACTCAAAGCGATTCGGGGGGACGACTATTCTTGACCACCACCAATGTGTAGTACCCATCTGGGTACTTAAGACACCAAACGCTCACCAGGGTTGGAACCTGGTACCTCCTTGCTGTGAGGCCACAGTGCTAACCATTGGGCCACTGTGCTGCACTATGTAGCAGGGGTCTTCAATGTTTTTTTAAGTCATGACCCTTAGCTGAAAGAGAGATGGAGCAGGGACCCACTACTACATATATTGCATAAAATTGAGTTGCATTTTAAACTGGACCTACAATAACGTTTTAGTGTTAAACATACATGTAGCAACCAAAACAAATCACAAATAGGCCGATTTATCGTTGCCAATAAAATCATGGACTTGTGTTTATGTATATTTTCAGACATATATAGAGATGTATAGAGATGTATAGAGAGAAGTGCACACTTTACAAAGTTTACAGACAGAAACTTATTGATAGATACTGACAGAAACTTCCCACATTGACACCTGTTGTCACTGAAACATGTTGTCACTGAAGTATGTTCACATTAAAACCTGTTCACACAAACATGTTCACACTAAAACATGTTCACACTGAAACATGTTCACACTGAAACATGTTCACACTGAAACATGTTCACACTAAAACATGTTCACACTGAAACCTGTTCACAGTGAAACCTGTTCACACTGAAACATGTTCACACTAAAACCTGTTCACACTGAAACCTGTTCACACTGAAACATGTTCACAGTGAAACATGTTCACACGAAAATATGTTGGCACTGAAACATGCTCACACTGAAACCTGTTCACACTGAAACCTGTTCACAGTGAAACCTGTTCACAGTGAAACCTGTTCACACTGAAACCTGTTCACACTGAAACATGTTCACAGTGAAACATGTTCACACGAAAACATGTTGGCACTGAAACATGTTCACACTGAAACCTGTTCACACTGAAACCTGTTCACACTGAAACATGTTCACACTGAAACCTGTTCACACTGAAACATGTTCACACTGAAACCTGTTCACACTGAAACATGTTCACACTGAAACCTGTTCACACTGAAACATGTTCACACTGAAACCTGTTCACACTAAAACGTGTTCACACTAAAATGTGTTCACACTGAAACGTATTCACACTGAAACGTGTTCACACTGAAATGTGTTCACAGTGAAACATGTTCACACTGAAACATGTTTACACTAAAACCTGCTCACACTAAAACCTGTTCACACAGAAACCTGTTCACACTAAAACATGTTCACACTAAAATGTGTTCACACTGAAACGTATTCACACTGAAACGTGTTCACACTGAAATGTGTTCACAGTGAAACATGTTCACACTGAAACCTGTTTACACTAAAACCTGCTCACACTAAAACCTGTTCACACAGAAACATGTTCACACTAAAACATGTTCACACTAAAATGTGTTCACACTGAAACGTGTTCACACTAAAATGTGTTCACACTGAAACGTGTTCACACTGAAACGTGTTCACACTGAAATGTGTTCACACTGAAACGTGTTCACACTGAAACCTGTTGGCACTGAAATATGCTCACACTAAAACATGTTCAAACCGAAACCTGTTCACACTGAAACCAATTCACTCTGAAACATATTTCCAATAAAACATAGTCACACTGACAAAGTCTGGTATTTCTTTGTGTGAGACACAACTTTGCCTAATGCTTCTTATAGCTCAGCCAGTTAAAAAAGTGCTTTAGAGTCTGATGGTTGTGTGTCAAATCCCACTTTGGTGGGACTGTTTCGTATTTTCCTTTTTCAGTGTGTTTTCTTTATATTGGAGATGTTGGATTTTGTGCATTTTTGTTTAGGGTGATTGTTTCGATCCCTGTTCTCACATATTTCCATCTGGTTGCCTTTCATCCGTGTGGTACTGACTACCTTCAGTGCTGATGAACAGAAGCTGTCAAGAGAGAGAAAGAAGAGATTAGAGGAGAAATCTGAAAATCTGCCTTTACGAATCTATAGAGGAAAAAGACCCAAAGTCATATCATACAGATATATATAACAGTGTTTTGAGTAGGGCTTCAACTAACTAACTACGGTTATTTTCATTGTCGAATAATGGGTTGATTATTCTTTCGATTAATCGTTTATATTAGATCAATAAAATGTCAGAAAATGGGGAACAGTTTGAATCTGTGTTCTCCAGACTATTATGACGTCCTCAAATGTCTTGTTTTGTCCACAACTCAAAGATATCCAGTTTACTGCAGTAGTGTAGTCTACGTGATACGCAGGTATACGCAGTATACCCACTAAGAAAGCTCCAGGATTTCCATATACCCACTTAAAATGCCCAATGACATACAACAACATGCTTTCTATAATATCTTTGATATATTTGGAATTGTCATCTGTGTTTTTCTTTGCATAGGCAAAATTAAGGGATTTCTACCATAATTGGTGCATAAAAGTGTATCTGAATGCAGGAACTTAAGTCTTTGACACTCAAAATAACCCTGGGGGAGGACACCCAGATCCCCAATATGATATATCCCCCCCTTCCCCAAAGGCAGATTCTGGCCCATATACTGTATATAGACCAATATATTTATATACAGTACAGTATATATTAGACTACACCACTGGTTTACTGTCTAGAATCAGAGAGTAACTCAAACCGATGACTCATAGTTGTCGTTCCATTTAATAGTTGACAACTAATTGATTCATCTTTGCAGCTCTGTTTACACCGACCCCATGATAACAAAAAGTCAACTTCAAAAATGTCAATGTGTTGTAGTAAAACCAAACAGCCACTAGAGGGAGTCCTTAACCTATGAATTGGCCTGAAAGAGTGTGTGTCCTTCAGGAGGGGGGCGCTACAGTATATTATACCTGCTGCTTCCCTCTCTGCAGGGCCAGCTCATAGTGGAGTAACTCTTATATTCCACATGTTGCAGCGTGATCTGGGCATCTTCATTGATTTGACTCTTGTTGCATTTGTGTCACATGCAAAATCAGAAACATATTAGCATTTATGTTTTGTTCCATTGCAATTTTGAACGTCTTATTTTAGGTGCAACAGAAATAACATCAGGGTGCCGTGACCTTCTGACTCCTGGTGGTGTGTAGTATTTGTTATTGATGGCTGATGTAAAAGTCAAATGCTGCAGCACACTCTCAAATGTAACTAAGGCTACGTTCACACCGCAAGTCTTAACGCTTAATTCAGAAATTCGGATCCGATTTTCTTTGTTTGGCTGTTCACATGACCTTTTAAAATGTGGCCTATATTCAGATTGCGGTTTCGAACTGACCCGCATGCGCAAAAGTACAACAACAATGACATCAGACACAGCATGCTGTAGCACTAAAGTTAGGGAGGTTATGGAGAAAGTCAGCATTTTGGCTTTTATTTCAAAAATGTTTGTGTAATGGCAGCTGTAACATTAATGAGCATGTGCTGAGGAGGAGAAGAATGAAGAGAAAGAGAGACATAATTGGCTATTTTGGCCCTTTTGCGGGGTTGGGTTAGGTAACCTTACGTAACCTCACTCTCCCTCCACTGACTTGCTCCATCACTGTTCTCCATTTTGTAGGCCTAGTCAAGTTTTTAATGTTACTGTCTGTGTCTAGGGCTGACTCTAATAATTGTGACAAAAGTCGATGTAGATTGACGTAAAAGTCGCATCAAATCTGCCTTGGTTGTTGAAAAAAAATCCGACCTGGTTCTGATTCAGGACCACATATGGAAGTGGTCTAAATCTGATTTGGAAAAAATCAGATCTGGGCTAGATTTGAGTGTTCACACTACTTCTGAAGAAGTCTGACCTGGTTGCTTGACCCCAAAAAGGAATCAGATTTGGGCCACTTTTGCCTGCAGTCTGAGCGTAGCCTAAGCACATTTACTCAAGTACTGTACGTAAGTACAAATGTGAGGTACAGGTCCCTGCACCACATTGATCTGACAGCTTTAGTCAGTTCCTTTAAACATTTATTCACACATAAAATATGATGTTTGATTATAAATTAAACTAGCCAACGATATAACGGCCAGCTGAAATGATTAGACCATTAAACGCACAACTGTTGTACATTTCCCTGCTGATACTTACATACTTTTACTTGGGTAACATTTTCAATGCAGGACTTTTACTCCTAACGGAGTATAGCTACAGTTTGGTAATAGTATTTTGACTTTAGCAAAGGATCTGAATACCTCTTCAACCACTTGGTCAAACGGTCGATGTCTGCAGCAGAAAATCAGAGCTACGAGGTTCAGGCAATCATTTGGGCCTACAGCAATTAGACTGCACCGAGAGCAACGCAAACTGAGTCTGGGGATGTTTTTTTAAACAGTTTTTATCTGATTTTGTGGGTTTCAACTGGTTTCTATTTCAATCTTCTTATATTCCCACCACATCTATGTATACATGATGATCAGAATCAGAATCAGAATCAGAATCAGAAAGGGTTTTATTGCCAAGTACGTTTTTTGACACATACAAGGAATTTGTTTTGGTGTTGCTGGTGCACATCACACATTCTCTAAATGTAATATTAAACAATATAAGTATAGGTAAACAATATAAGTATATGTACACAGTATGTATTAAATTAAAAATAAAGATAGAAATAAAATAAAATAGATAAATAAAGAGCAAAGAGCATTAGAGCAGAGAGAACAGTGGCATGAAGAGACAGGTGGAGAGTCACGGTGGGTTCCGGGCCTTGTTAATAAGGCTGGTGGCGGAGGGGAAAAAAGCTGTTCATGTGGCGTGAGGTTTTGGTCCTGATGGACCTCAGCCTCCTGCCAGATGGGAGGGGCTCAAAGAGTTTGTGTCCGGGGTGGGAGGGGTCAGCCACAATCTTTCCAGCACGCTTCAGAGTCCTGGTGGCGTAAAGGTCCTGGAGCGGCGGCAGATTGCAGCCAATCACCTTCTCAGCTGACCGAATGACACGCTGCAGTCTGCCCTTGTCCTTGGCAGTGGCAGCAGCGTACCAGATGGTGATGGAGGATGTGAGGATGGACTCAATGATGGCTGTGTAGAAGTGCACCATCATTGTCTTTGGCAGGTTGAATTTCTTCAGCTGCCGCAGGGAAGTACATCCTCTGTTGTGCTTTCTTGACGAGGGAGCTGATGTTCAGCTCCCACTTGAGGTCCTGGGAGATTGTAGTTCCCAGGAAGCGGAAGAGACTCCACAATGTTAATTGTGGAGCCACAGAAGGGTCATGGGGGGCAGGTGGGGCTGGGTTCTTCCTGAAGTCCACAACCATCTCCACTGTCTTTAGAGCGTTGAGATCTAAATTGTTTTGGTTGCACCACTTCACCAGGTGGTCAGCCTCCGACCTGTAAGCGGACTCGTCTCCATCAGAGATGAGTCCGATGAGGGAGGTAGTCGATCCGCGAACTTCAGAAGCTTGACGGACTGATGACTGGAGGTGCAGTTGTTGGTGTAGAGGGAGAAGCGCAGAGGCGAAAGAACACAGCCCTGAGGGGATCCAGTGCTGATGGTCTGTGAGTTGGAGACGTGTTTCCCCAGCTTGACATGCTGCTTCCTGTCAGACAGGAAAGTCAGTGATCCACCTGCAGGTGGAGTCAGGCACACCAAGCTGGGAGAGCTTCTCCTGGAGCAGAGCCGGGAGGATGGTGTTGAAGGCAGAGCTGAAGTCCAAAAACCAGGATCCTGGCGTAGGTTCCTGCAGAGTCCAGGTGCCGGAGGATGTAGTGGAGGGCCAGGTTGACTGCGTCATCTACAGACCTATTGGCTCTGTAGGCAAACTGCAGGGGGTCCAGGAGGGTGTCGGTAATGGCTTTGAGGTGTGAAAGCACAAGGCGCTCAAAG